>CAJVPV010000882.1:0-18393 GCA_910591835.1 Acaulospora morrowiae
GACTTTTTAAGCTTACTAATAAACTATCGTCTAAACTACTCCATTTTCAACATCACATATCTGGGTTTTAGACACGCAACGCGCAAATCGTGTTATGCGTCCATCCCTCATTATACCTTTTCCATTCACAAGATCAATAATACTTTCCAAATGCCAAGGCTGTCCACAAAACATCCAAACAAGTACCCACGATTGCCAACTTCTAGTTTCCATAAACTCACTCAATCTCTTTATCAGACCTCAACCAAACAATACAGCCAAAACAAAAGCAAACCAAAACGATCTTTTCCAAACACTCTCTATAAAGCCACCCCTCAACAATTCACAAATTCTGATCTATCCAAACCTACACAAATCATTAATTCAAAAACACATTTCACTAACCTCACAATTCACTATTAACTCACTTCCACAATACAATGATACTCCTCTTGAAATTTTACTAACATATAAATATCAAACCGGTATCACATTAGTAACTTGGAATTTTATCCAATACCACAAATCATATACAACCAATATCAAATCTAACCCTTACCTTTTACTTCTCCATACAATAATCATAATCTTTTTATCTAACAAATCAAAAGAATATCACTTCTTCACTAAACATCCAAAATTAAATCGAAAAACCTTTTTTCTACTACTCATCAACCATAGGAAAAAATGTAAAATCCCATACTTTACTACTATCTCAAATATTTACAACATAATACAAACTCTTCAAATCTCTCACACTTTTTTCAAACCCACATTCGCAATACAAAAAACACAATCAACCAACTTCCAACTACCACAAATCAATATAATCGATTCTTCACCAATATACTTTATACTTACCAACATGAAAAAAAATCCTATCCCACTAACAAGGCAATATATCAAACAAATAAACAAAACTGTCCGTTCTACAGAAATAATCTATTCCCATTGTGCTCAAACAACATTCAAACCAGACCTTTCACTCCTAACTAATACCTTAACTTTTCTCAATACCAACAAACCAATACCAATCCAAAATCTAAAACTTCCATCTCAAAATTCTTTCCAATACACTCCCAACCAAATCTCATCTTCACACTACACTACCACATATCTATACAAATAACATGTGCCTACACTGCAACTCCCTTCCAGAAACCACGCACCACATTTGGCTTTGCAAATACAATATAACCACAATCAAAAAAATACTATCTGATATCCAAATACTACTCGCAAAAAATTCAAAAACAACAAAAACTTCAATTTTCAACTAGTTCAAAAAACAATCAATACCACCATCCAACTAATTAACTTTGCAATAGATATATTACAACCTAAAAATCTTTTCAACAACCTTCAACCAACACAATATGACCTCAAAATCCTCAATGAAATACAAAATGAAACATTAGAACTCATTTATCAATACATATGGATCTCAAGAAACAAAGACATGATCACAAAGAAAAGTTTCCTTGATATATCTCAAAACATCAAATATAGAAGAAACAATAATAACAAACCAAACAAAAACTCAACTACCTACAACAAAATACAAAAAAACAATCTACCAAGCAATAACAACCAAACTCACTAATATAAACTAATTAATATCACACTTAAACTTTTTTCTGAGACTCTATCCATGCCTCTACAGGATAGAATAAATTATTAGGGAGGTATTAACTCTCCAAGATTAGATAGTTTTTCTCCTTTTCCTTGCTCAAGGGTTTTTTATCAGAGATATAACTAATTGGGTGGTAGGCTGACATGTATAGCAATATATCTTATATCTTAATATTAACCATATAATAATTTAATTTTACTATATTAATAAAGATCGTGAGAAATATATCATTTAACATTAAAAAAAATTAATATTTTAATATTTTGTAAGTCTCTCATGTGCCAAAATCATAGCCAATACCCATCTTGGCATACTGTCTACCAGTGATTTGATCATCAATGCAGAGTGTAATGGTTTAAGTAAAGAAACATGTTGGTTATTAATAGTCTATCATTTTTAAAGAAAAACTTTATTAATAGAGAGTGGAGCAAACAACTCTAAAGCTAATTAAAGGAAAAATACAGCCTTTAAATACATGATTTTCCAATATAAATAAATAAAATACATAAAGAATAAAATACATATAATCTTAGTGGTTCTCTCAGAAGATCATATAAATTAATAAAGAAAATAAAATAAAATAAGATAATAAATGAATGATAATATTAATCAAACACATTAATAATATCCTATAACCCCTTAATATCAATTACTAATTGATAACACATGTTAATTAGTGAAATTATGTTGAATTAATAATCACTATAAGTTTCAGGTTTCGCGTCACTCCGGAGCTTCGGGATCAGCGGATATCATGTGACTTTGGATATGTATTTAAGTCTAATAATTACTATTTTTTGGCCAGAAGTCTAAATCCTTGATTATTACAAAATCAGTATTGACAATGTCTTTTCGGCCATTAATAAATAATGTTTCTCTCATCAAAATATCCATAGTTTCTTAAGATTGTTTAAAAGGTTGTTATCTGACTTTATGAAGAAAATCAGGATTTTTGCCGGATATCTATAAATTTGTTATATAGGAATTTTTTTTCATGCAGATTTGACAAACTTTTCAAGTTCTGTCAAATTATGTGGCTTATTTTTACGATTTCAAATACTTTTCTTGATCTTAGCCCAAAGACTTTTTATTGGGTTTAGGTCTGGGTTTTGTGCAGATCACGAAAGAGAGTAAATAATTTTTTCTTTACAAAATTCTATAGTTACTTTCAAACGGTAAGGTGGTACATTATCATCCTGAAACCAGTAGTCACCATTGGAAAACATATGTCATAATGTAGACAATGTATATTTACAAAGAATCTCAGTATATGATTTTTCAGTTATAGAATTACACAATGGAACTATTAGATCCACTCCTTGTCATGAAAAGCACCCCCAGTACATTCGACTTGGACTGTGCTTGATAGTTTTTGCGACACAATCCAGAAGCCACTCTTTTCTTGGTTCTCTCCAAACACAACTATTTTGAAGTTGCTGAAATTGTGAAAATATTAATTTATCACTCCATAATATTTTCAATCAATTGTTTGTTATCCAATTCTCATGTTCTTTATATTATGCTAATTATGCTTTAATATTCTTTGGCGAAATTAAAGGTTTGTATTGGGTGATACAACTTTTTAAGCCCACAAGATTAAGAGTATGACAGACAGTATGTATAAAAAATATCTGACTAGTTTTTTTTGCCAAAGAGTTTGTATTTTGTTAATTGTAAGATGACGATTTTTTTTAGTAACCATTTTCTTAAAACAGTTGCATTGTGATGCCTTGACAAGATGAGGTCGTCTGATCTGATGTTTCAGTACAGTAGAATTTGTTTTGACGTGGCATTTTACAGTATCAAAAACTGTAGTATAATCACAACCAACTCTTTCAACTATTTGGATATAAGAATCACCACAGCTGTGTCCATAAATAATGACTGCCCTCTGTGCTTCCGTTAGTTCTTTTCTCGACATTTCGTGTAGATTGCCTAAAAAAAAAAAATTAAATTAAATTAAAGTATAATAAATTAAATAAATACATAAAAAATAAAGAAAAATATAAATAAATATATATATAATTAGGACTTGTTTATAATACAATTTCATGTAAATTGAAAGTCATGGGACTTCCCAAAAAAATTTTTTTTAAACTGTTTAATGACTTTTGGCTACCCACTGTATGTTGATTTTTTTTTTAATAGCTATAAAAAAAATTTTTTTAAATACAAGTTATGTAAACATATTCTTACTTAATTAAAATTTATGTTATATAGGTTGTTGTTTTATAAAATGATGTGTAACCTAACTTTAAATGTGCTAGATTAAAATTCCAGATATTTATAATGCCTACTGTAATTCAAATGTCCCTTACTATTAAAAAAAAACTACATATAAAGGTTTTTTACAATTTAGGCTACTTGATCCAAATGTTTTTTGAATTATGTCCCTATTAAAGTAATAAATAAATAATTATGTCCCTTCAAAAGAAACATAATTGATTTGCAAAATTTTATATGCTAAATAATTTAGAGATTCATCTTTACTTCCAACCTTATACTATAGAAAAGAGTATAACAGATATCAAATCAATATGGACAACAATGTACAATAACAACTCATTTATTCTAGACAATATCAGCAAACTTCTGCTTCAACTTTTCTCAATACTATCTCTTCTATCAATCATTATTATAACAAATAACTCTCTTAACCACATATTACCCCATAACAACTACAATTTTCTTTCTCAAAAAAAAAATTCTTATTCAAAAACTCAATACAATTATACTTTATAATTCAAATGCTAATCCTTGATTATGTTTTTGGCCTATCTTATTAAAAAATGTATAGGAAACTTCAATCAACTCTATAATTCAATGCCAACTTCAAACCAAACCAAACCTAAATCTATCCGAATATATTAATTGCCAGGTTAAAATTCTATATAGTAGATATATCAGATTTATCAATATTAAAACTAAAAACAAAAATATAATACTTGAATAGATCACCAAAAAAGAACTCAAAAGCCAACCTTCACTTAATATCCAAAGTGGTATAGCAGTTTCACAAATATTTTCATAAATATAATATCTTACCACTAATTAATAATATCTATGCCACTAATACTACACAATGGATCAGATTTATCAACTACTATATCAGCTTTTTTGATATACTAATAAGCCAATCAGCAACCTATAGGCTCTTCTTGATGCTAGCACTAGAACTGATTTGCAAAACCAATAAAAAATCAAGAAAAACAATCAACTTAAATATAGAAGTCTCATAGTCTTCAGAACCAAATTGATAGCTAATCAACTTCTTATAAGAACCAAACTTCATAAAAGGTACTCTAATATATACAATAGTAATCTTTGTCTATAATATAAAGCATTTTCAGAAGATTAATTATATATCTTTTCATGCATTTACACTATATACAGTATAGTGCAAAAAAAACCAAAATCATATATTTACTTATAATTCAATAATTAATTAATTAAATTATATAAAACTTTATAAATAAGTTCTTTAATATCTTATCAATAAGTTTGTTATAAGTCATATATATAAATATAATAATAAGATTTTTTTTATTTTATCTTTAAATATAACAAAAGATAAAAAAAAAATCAATTCCCAATTTTTTTATATAGATTTTATAATAAAAAACTGTTCAAAAAATCATTCAAAAAAAAAATTTTTTTCACATTGTATCGTTTGTGAGAAAAACTACCATAAAAGAAAACTAAAAAATTTTGTCTTCAAAAAAAACACCAAGGACCCTGGGAGCTCTTCCTCCTCCAAGGTTTGCCCAAGCAACCATGAGTTTATCTTTCTGGATATTCTCATAACTGACATCTCAAATTTACAAGCAGTTATAGTTTATAAAAATACAAAAATAAACAAGATTATTGCTTCCAGCCCAGTAACAACCATCAAATTTCCCCTACTTGGAAACCACCCACAAATTTGGCTTACTCCAGTACGCTCCACCATTGATGGATCTGAAGCTCCAAAAATAATTGTTGCTTCCTTCAAATTCTATAGAAAAAGTACCTTCTCTTCTCCCACAACCGCAGTTAACATATCCCTCTTGGACCTCATGACAACGAACACTCTGAACTTATTCCTTGGCTTCCAAAACATCTTCAACATTACCGATACTGACAGACTAGAAGTTATGAAAGAAATGAACAGATTAAATCTCAACTACAAGCTTCATATACCTTGGAACAAAATCGACATCCAATTTGACAATAGTAGGAATTTTTTTTCTCTAGTCCAAAAAATCGAAACCTCCAAACCCCCTCCAAACACATCTGTACCCAATGAAGCAATGAGCGACGACAATGATATACAGGACGATTGTCCTCCCAGCGCACATTATGAACACAACAGCATGCTCAACACTAACACCAGTACAGCAGTGCATCAAACAGATATGGAAATTGATAAGCAAAGCATGAATCCAAGCCAATATGAACTAACTAACTCCTCCTTCCTCACAAATCCAACCTCATGGGCAGACGAAGTTGATGAAGCAACAACAGATAGATCAACAACCCCCTCCACTATTGAAGTCAATATCAGGAGAGCGAGCCCCCTGGACAAACACTCAAAAATTCTCGAGTTATATAGAGAAGTCAACAAATGTGACAGAAACACTGACGCAATCATCCAATAGTTCCTCAAAATAAGGAAGGATGGCCCTTCTGAAGTAAAACCAACAACCACTGCTATTATGACCAAACTTGCCTACAGAGACCACACCTTTTTCAGAATGTTTGCAAGGGACAACCTCTTCAAAGGCAAACATCAAATCAAATACAAAAACTTGGAGAAAGGATTTCACAATAACTACCTCAAAGCTAATAACATTGGTTATATCAATAGATCAACAAAGAAAAAAATCAGGGCAATAATTAACAAAGCCCTCTTCATCACATACCTCAAATCCACTGACCTTACAATCTTAAAATATTGGCAAATAGCTCAAATCCTTGACTTCAGCTTCAACTTTTTCATTGATCCCACTGTAGAAAAAATTAACTACCAAGCCATAATTCAAAAATGCAAAGAAGCAATTAAAAATAAACTCCCCACTCTTCTTACTCTTCCTGAACTTGTTCCATCCTCAATTAAAATCAAACTTTCTAAAGCCATTCCAATTATCTCTCTCTGATATACAACTGAAGTAGTTGATAGCCTCAAGGCCTTTTACAACTTTGACCGACTTCCTGAATCATACTTTGTACAAAGACCACCACTATCCAAGAATCCATTAGATATACATATTGTTGAAATTTGTAGATTCTTGACGCAATTGATGCAATTATTTGACGCAATTAATTGAGTTACTATTAAAACATATAAATAATTGAGTCATGACACAATTATTTTTGAGGATTTTGGAAATTGAGTCAACAGCAAAATAATTTATGCCACATGTATACCATTAGACCTTAAATTTGAACTTAGAAGTATTTTCCCTCTGATCAAGCGAAGTGATCTCAGAAACTTAAGAGATCTTACTGATAAATTAAGGGATCACTACTATGTTTCCTCCAAGCTACTTGAATTATACTTCAAGCTTCCCTTACCAAAAACACTTCTGCCAGCATCATATACAGAATTGCCATCTAACCTCATCTGCCATTTTCCAGTAGAAAGCAACTCTGAAAAAATTCGCTCTGCTACATAACTCCTCAGAGACAACAACTTTGCAGTTTGTTATCTTCCTTTGGATTATATTCAAGTCAAGCGCCCACTTTCACTGGCACTATGGTTCAGTGAAAACAACTCTATCTTTTTACCAATCCAGTCACAAGAGAAAGTCAAGGACTTCATTGCTACACTCAAACAAAAATTCTTCATCAAGCTGCCCTTGGGCCCTGAGTGGATCAGCAAAAACCTAATTCAGGATGAAAGACCTTACATCCCTGAAAAAGTACAAAACACTTAAAGAACAACTAAACATTACAGACGAGAAACTCCACAGAGACTTGCTAACACATTCACAAACCTTAAAAAGAATCAAAGAAACTTACCAAAGACAAATTTCCAGAGAATGAATCTCGCCAGTTCTTCTACTTTTGCCCTCCATAAAGGAAGCTAACAATTATTTGAAACAAAATGATATCAGTATTACACTGCCATTAATTGAAGACCAATATCTAGCTGGTGCCATAAAACTACTTAAAAACTACTTCCACTTCGACAGCATCTCCATCACTTTTATTATTGAAAAAGAGTCACCTGACCCAGGCCTGACTTTTTTCCCCTGCCTCTTTTAATTGTGACGACTTGCACAACCAACTTAATACCCTCTCTTATAACAACACCCCTACATTCTAGCCCTTCGTCAACTATAAAAAACCTTCTTATAATCACAACACTCAATGTTAGAGGCCTCAATCAAATAGGCAAGCTAAATGAAATCATCTATACTATTAAAAATGAAAGAGCAATCTTCTGCTGTACTGAAACAAAAATATCATCAAATTACCAGTTGCCAAATAGAATAGGAAATAAAGTCATAATAGCAAGCAAACCGAGTTTCTTTGCTAGCAATGATATATGCCTTATATTCTCTTCAATATAGCATATCACATCTTCAAAATGTATACTGAAAATGAATATTGATGTGCAACCCACCTAAAATTCAAGCCTAAGGCCGATGTTATCATAATTGCAATATATCTCCCACATGATAGAGCAGACCGTTGCACAGCAGTAATGTCTTTCAAAAACTTCCTCACCAATCACAAAAACAAACATCTTATCATCACTGGAGACTTTAATTCTTATTCAAAAGGTATCCTATCCATTAATGCTCTGACCATGCTCCACAAGCAACAGGTCTACAAGCTTATAGGAAGTTTAATTGATATTGCCAAAGTCACCAACAAGAAGCACCAATACACATATATCACAAACTCCAGTGCCTCAAGACTGGACCAAATCTGGATCTCTGTAAACTTAACAAGCAAAGTGCTGAGTTACAAAGTGTCTGATCAATTATTCATCCCTATAGATTACAAAATGATCACTATTGTTCTTGACTGGTTTGAATATAGATCTGATCGTATCTCTTTTACTACCAAAATCTATCAATTTGACAAAGCAACTAAAGAACAACTACAAGCTATGCAGGAGTCTATTGAACTTGCCTGCACCGGAGCAAACAACCTTTCATGGGATGAAGTTAACTTAATTTTTAAAATAGCTATGAGCAGCAATATTCCCTTTAAGCAACAAACAACACTTATATTACTGGCCAGGGCATACTCCCAGTATAATAACAACATCAGATCAGCAAAAATAGCAATAAAAAAGATTCGTAACAATAGAATACCTCACAAGCTTCCACAAATAGGATCAATTATCCTTGGAAACCTTACTAGCCAATCACCATCCATTAAAACCCTTAGAAAAGTTATCAAAGTCCTCCTGAATGAAAAAATAGAAAAAGCAAGGCAGCTCACAATTGACGAGATCTGACATTGTATTGAAAAAAATTTTCCCAAATTTTGGGAGAAACCTAAAGCAGCAATTAAAAAAGCCCTGGGGGACCTGAAACTATCCCTAGATCTCTCTATCCTATCAGATGGAAACAAACTCCATGATGACCCCAACAAGCTCAATGAAATCATCATCAACCACTTTAAAAATATCCTGCGCAGCAAGCCTTTTAGTCTTGACCAGCAGTGGTTATCTGAATATGCTCTCAAGGATTCTATTCTCCCCAGTACCTTCGACAATGCAACAACAGAAATCACGATAGATGAAATTAATAGTGCACTTGCTAATCTTCCCAAAAGAAAGTCACCTGGTCTTACAACAATCCCTTATGAGCTGTAGTCAAACCTGGGCCCATCTGCAAAAATGCATATTAAAAAACTTTTTAACTCAGTCATAAACTCTGGCAATTCTCCTATTCACTGGAAACACTCAGTTGTCACTTTTCTGTAAAAAAAAAATAGTCTGGTCTCATGAACTAGCAGATACCCGACCAATTTCTCTAATCGAAACTAGCAGGAAAATTTTTACTAAAATCATTAATACTAGGCTGTCTGAAATCATCTGCAAAAACAAAATCCTATTAGAAAACTCCTTTGCAGATCTCAAAAATCAAAGTATCATGGAACCTCTAGCCATAATTTCATTTGAACTTGAAGCCGCAAACAATTTCAACAGAGAACACTGGATCGCCTCCTTTGACATCTCTAAAGCTTTTGACTCTATAAACCTTGATAGTTTGAAAGCAGCCATGAAATGAATCAAGCTTTTCCCACAAATAATCACATTCGTCTTAAACCTTTTTCACAATCGCAAATTAAGCTTCATAACATATTACAAACTCTTCGATCCATTAATAGTAAGTAACGGTCTAGACCAAGAAGAAACCCTGGCACCCTTACTTTGGATCATCTTTTATAACTCCATGGTATCCAAAATAACAAAACGACTGTCTAACAAAGCTTGAATTCTGACATACATAAATGATGCTGCTATCTCAAGCAGCTCCTTACAAAACTTGCAAAGAGCCACAGATCTGTTCTGATTCTTTCTTGAGTTAAACAATATCAAGTGCAACAAGAAAAAAACAAACCTTATAATCAACCTTAAATCTTCGCATCCAAGTAGACAGAACTCTCTACTAGTTGAAGATGAACCAATTCATGCCAAACCATATAACGAAGCCATCAAATACCTTGGTATTTTTCTTTCAGGAAATTCCTTCAACTGTGCAACTCAAAAAGCTTTCACCAAAAAAATTAAAAACCTCATATTGGCTATAGCAACACAAAAATCATGAAATGGGCAAATCACCAAACAAGTATCTTACTGGATCATTTCTGCACAACTGAAGTATGCTATACACATTTCCTTCACAACAAACAGTGAAATAAATTTTCTCCAAGTCAAACTCAACAAAGCAACAAAATCAAAGCTTGGCATCGAGCAAACAATTTCTAACAAAATCATCCACTCCAAAGCAGGCTTAGACCTAGTCAACTTGTAAAACAAAAGAGACATTACAGCAACCAAACTTTTGGTCACAAGGCTCACCAACCCAGCAACCTTCCAGTTTACCAAACATGAAATCACATCAATACAAGCTGCACACGCCATCTGGTCATGTCCTATTTGCTTCCTACAGTTATTCAAAAACTCATGGCTAACGCAAGTAGCCAAAATTGCTATCAAATATCACATCAATGTCTGCTCCAATTCATGTCTATTCAACATGCCCAATCATGAAGTCTCAATCAGCCAACTCACAAAAATCAGCAAAAAAACAGCTCTGTCCCTCTTCTTCTCTAATATCAAAATCCTTTTCAATATACTTGGTTTCAATAAGTCCTCCAAACTCACTTGGCAAGAACTCCACACTCACAAAAACTTCATCACCAAAGGCCCCATACCTTATTGGTTTACTAGTCTAACAAATATATCACCACCACTCATTAATAATACTTCACCCCTATCAAATCTGAGTCCCAGATTTTGGAGCTTCCTGGAAAATAATCATCTAAGCTTTATCAAAGTAAGACGCAATGCCATAATTTGACCCTCACTCATTGAGAGACATTATGTTCTTGCTCCAGGCAACAAACACATTACTATTTGCTCTTGCCCAACACAATCTTGCCTTAAGAGCAAATACCTCAGTGAACTCAAATCAACTTGGACTATAAAATACAACAGCTATCATGAACTTCTCAACAATGTCAATGAACTGATTTCAATTCTCATCCCCATATCTACGCACACTTCTCAGCTAATAATACAACCACCTTCAACTAATAATCAGCTGACAACTCACTCCACTATCATTGTACACTCTAATGTTATTGACATCCGAATCAGCACCCTTCTGCTCTCCTATTCCAATAACTCCAATATCTGGACAACCTTCTGACCAATTCTTCTTCAAATGGTAATCAACTCTGGATCCAACACCCACATAGTCTGCAAAGTTCCATCTAAACCTGACCTTTCACATTCCAGAATATATTAACAGACAAGTCAAAGTCTTATTCTCCAGACTTATTAGCAGAATCAATAGAGAAACCACTCTCAAAAGTTTAACCATCACATGGGATAAGCTCAAACTTACCACCAAACTAATATTCCAAGCAACGCCTCTTTTAACCTCACCAATCATGCCACCTATATTTTTTTCATCATCACCGCTTATTAACAATGTTAACATAACAAGTATAACCCATTGGATCAAATTTGTGAATCTCTACTCAAACATTTATGACTTTACCCTTAGCCAATCAGCAATATACAAGCCCACTTTATTTGACCAGTTTGAGAACATTATCAATGCCAACAAAAAGCTCAGGAAAAGTGACTTACCTAAATACAGATCTCTCTCCACCTTTTGAATCAAATTTCTAGCTGATCAGCTTCTCACAAGATCCAAACTCCATAAGAAATACCCCTCACTTTATCCTGACAACATCTGTCCAAGGTGTGACACTGAAGAAGAAACTCTTAGTCACTTCTTGCATTGTTTACATAGCAACAGGTACATTATCAAAAAAAGGCCCAAACTCATCAACCTAATTTAACAAAGTCAACAAAATCACACCTCAAGAACTAATCCTCACACTTAATTAATTAGTACCACAGCCATTACCAGCCAGCTTATATTTCAAATAGCTCTTGATATTTACCAATCCCCTTTTGAAACCATCATTAAAAACAAAAATTGTATTTCAAATAAATCACTAAAAATTCTCTATAAGATATGAAAACAAAGATCTGAAACTGCAACCACCTCACCCTCTGCTGGAATAGCTTAAAAGAAAATAAAGGCAATAAACACTTAATTCCAGGCAAAAAACATTGACAGTGTATTCCTAACCATTATTAACATACTAGAAGCTAATCATTTAAATACTAACAAACTCATATTCTTCTCCATATCAACATTATTGTTCTGAATAAGCACAAGCTATTCAGTATTAGTAGTGTCTAATTCACTTATGTAGTGTAAATTGGTTCTACTAAGTTATTGCAATAGGCTACAATTAATTTACTCAATGTAAAGATTGTTTATGTACTAATTATAAATACAAGTTTAATAAAAATCATGCATATTATGCTCATTTGCAATAAAAAAAAATAAAAATAAAAATAAATGAATGATAATGTTAATCAAATACATTAGTAATATTCTATAACTCCTTGATATCAATTACTAATTGATAACACATGTTAATTAGTAAAATCATGTTGAATTAATAATCACTATAAGTTTCGGATTTCGCATCACTCCGGAGCTTCGGGATCGGCGGATGTCATGTGACTTAGTATATGTGTTTAAGTCTAATCATTAGTGTTTTTCGACTGAAAGTCTAAATCCTTAATTATTAAGAAATCGATGTTGACAATATCCTTTTAGCCATTAATAAAAGATGTTTCTCTTATCAAAATACACATAGTCTCTTAATATTGTTTGAGAGGTTGTCATCCGACTTTACAAAGAAAATTAGAATTTTTGCCAGACATCTATAGATTTGTTATACTATCATGTGATGAGGAGCTTAGATATAAAAAAAATGGTACTGTACCTATTTTAGAAAATGCTATCTATTTATATACAGTATATATAATCCAGATATTCTTTTTTTATATCAGATTAAAAATCATATTTATTACATTATATCCAGATTTATAACTGGATATACTATGTTATAGTTGAATATAAATCTGTTTTAAATAAAAAAAATCTGAATTTTGAGACCCTTATTAAAAAAGAATAAGTTATTCTTTTATCTGAATTTTATAAATCAAATCCAAGCTCTAGATTATACATGTGGTGTAAATTATTTTGCTGTTGACTCCATTCCCAAAATCCTCAAAAATAATTGCCTTATGACTTAATTATTTATATATTTTAATAGTAACTCAATTAATTGCATCAAATAATTGCACCTATTGCATCAAGAATCTATGAATTTCAGTAACATATATACTCTAGATTAAAGAACCCATTACAGTGGGGTCGAGGAAAAACCATCCTGGCTTTAACACAAGTACATCGATATATTTATATCCTGAATCTAATTTGATTCAATTTTTGTGAAATACTAATGAATTATTAGTAAAATAAAATTTGATCATCTGAAAATTTAGTGTAATAGTAAAAAAATTTGAAATTTTAATAGGTAATTTATCAGAAATTATGTGTAACATAAAAAACCAAAGACTTTGGATAATCAAATTTTCAGTATAATTCTAAATTTAAAATTTGTTAAAATATTATTTTACAAATGTTAATTATAAAAAATCTATTTAACAAACTATTTATATGTTTAAATAAAAAACATCAAAAAGCATATAATAGCCCATAATTATATGTATATTTATATAGATATAAAGAAAGATATAAGTTGATATAATTTTTTCTTTACTATATTTTTGCTCAATTAACTTAATTATTATTATTAATCTTTTATAAACTTCATTTAATAATTCTTATCTTACAATTCAGTATACTAATATCTGATATATTTTAACAAAATTAATTATTATTTAGCAATTAATTTCTATAAAATATTTTTATAAAACAATAGTTGCATATATTATGAAAAAATTCTTCTATTGGTTAGCATTAAAGTTTAAAAAGTCTTCTTTACAATTTATTTTTTTTGGAATTTGGCCAATATCAGATGGTACTTGAAAGTTTTTCATTGTTGCTTATATTTTATTTAATGCATTATTTGTTAATCAATTTATTATTTTTTTTTTAATTCTGCAATTAGATTGATGTCATTTATTTATTAAATAATAAAGAACCATTACAAGTTGAGAATATATACAAAATATAAATTTTCCCAATCCAACTCATCCGTTGATAGCCAAAGTCTCTAGATATGATTTATGGAGGTGATATGTTGTTCCCCTAAAGAATGAAATTAAAATCTCAAACTTCCAATAGAATCAAAACCTGCAGATTACCTTTACAGTCACAACCATAAATTCAAATTGTGTCACTTCCTTTTGTAAAAACTACACAAGGGGAAAAAGAAATAAAAAAGAAATTTTTTGGACAAAAGAAAAGAAAAAAAAAACTATCATATATTTTAACTATTATTGAAGAGGTTATCTCTGTGAACTTCAAAACTCAAGTCCTTTATTATTCCTCACTTCTCACCACCTGTGGCCAGTCAAACTGTTTAATTTTCATTGGAGTAGTCAATGTTCAAGAATATTTAAAGACACTTCCAGAAGAGTATTTCTTGAGACTTTATACTTGAAGACTTTTAACCAGAAAGAATATTGGTTTTCTATTATTGATTTCTCTCCCAAGCCATGTCTTCTAGAATTATTGCTTCATTTATCTGGTGAATAGTTTCAAGATCTCTTTCTCCAACCATTTTTAAAATAAATATTGATACTTCAACTTGTTACCAAATTGAAATAGGGCCTAGATCTTATTGCTACTTTCTGTCTTCAAGAAAGAATTGGGAAGAAAAAAAAATAAAATAATGGAAACAAAAAGAAATTACTTCTTTTCTACTCACAACTTTAACTTTACCTAGTATTTCTATACTACTTCTTTAACTAAAAACTATTCAACTCTTTTAAGAACCAATTATATCATTGGTTTGATGTTGCATAACTGGAAACATATGAGAAGTACGTGTCTTGTTTACTTTTTTGTGGCTGACATTATCAATTAATTCATGACCTTGACCAATTATCTTTCAGGAAATCTGATATAACCAAAAAATTTAGAGTCAAACTGAGATAAGCAAAATTTCTTAGAAAAACCAGAAAAAAAAGAAGCATACTTGAGAAAAAAGAAGTAAAAAGCCAAAAAGATGATAGAAAGACTGGAAATTTCTTTATTCTTGTTTCTCTAGACTCTTGAATCTTTTGGAGGTTTTTGAAGGATATTTTTTCTTGTTAATTTTCTTTTTATAGAGATGTTCTTGCTATAGATCTTTTAGATAAGTTTCTTGTATTTAGTCACAAAAATAAACAAGAAAAATATTTTAAAAGAAAAAATAAAACAAGTGATAATTTCTGTTTGCTCTGTTGGTTAAGAAACCAGTGTTATAAGGAAAGTGTATAGACTTTATTATTATAAAGACATAAAATCTTTTGAGAATATCTGTTTTTTGGATTGGCAAAAGGATCAGCAGAAAGAGTTTTGATAAATATTCATTTTTTTTTTCAATTTTTTATTTATTTATTTTTTTATTTATTTATTTTTTTTTTAACAACTGGTATACATCTTGTTTATTGAATATTGTATTGGGTGCTCTTATATTTTGCGACAAAGTTGAACTCTATCTATTCCCTAAACTACCAAAGATAGCAAACTACCTACCGGTCAGCTTGTTGCTCTCCATACCTCCTATATTATTAACGCTGGAGTCCTAATAGCATAGATGGAAAATTAACTTGCCAGGATGTATGCCTCTAAGTTTCCATCTACCATTTAATAAATAGGAACTTAGAAGATCATCTGAACATAGTCAGCTGAAGACTAGTTATATTTCATTGGCTCTAACTAGTGTTAGCCTGATAAAAAACACATGGTATAATCACGTACCATGACTATTGCGTCGCGTATTCTGGAAATTTAGGATAGCATTAGTAATTAATATAGCAAAATGTAGTCATAGAGGCTTATGTAACTTACCTATAGTTTATTTTAGCCCCGATAGTTTAGCATTATCAATTTATGTATCAATAGTATAGCTGTGGGATAATAATTAATAAGTGGGTGGGTAAATAAATAGTAGCAGTATAGAAGAAAGGGAAAAAGAGAGACACAAACATGCACAAAGTAAATTAATAAAAAAGGGATTAAAAGAGAAACAATAGTTACTCTGAGTTGCCATAAAGAGAAAGTAATAATTAACAACTTATCTTTTTGAGTATGCACCGTTTTAGGAAGGATAACCGCTGCTAGAAGAATATAGCCTGGGGTATCAGGAAGGAAATGAGTGCCGGGAAAGAAAAGAAGAGAAGTTAATTAGTACTGTCCAGCTAAATCAATCATACATGCCTCAACTTACCTTTAGTAACGTGACCTTTGGACCGGTAAAACGACTGACTTGCTGTTTTCCAGCCCAACACTATGCTTACTTACTCAGAAAATTTTGATAAGATGTAATGAATAGAAAGTAAAACGAAAATGAAATGAAAAAGAAAATATGCTAGACAAGTATAAATGTAATAAAAACTAATTATAAAATAAAGGAGGTCCATTGGACATGCTACTCTGATGGTTCCACTCCTATAAAGCATATGTTGATATACTTTCCGAATGGCCAGACTACTCTCCAAAATATATAATAGTGTTGATGACATAGATTCTTGATAACTAGTAATATGTGATGGTAGTAGTTGATTGGTGATAATATTAGTAGTAATTTTGTTATTGTTTATGTGATGATTGATTGAATAATATGTAAGTTGATTGATATGAGCTACTCACAGGCTACTGTTAATATGAGCCACTCCCAGGCTGTTGTTTAAAAAGAGCAAAAATATTGAAAAGATTTTTGAATAATTATTTGGACTTGTTAATTGTTATTTTATGATGGTAATGTATTGTTGTTGATTTTTGATTGATATTTAATAGGACGTGATTGTTATTTTGATGTTTATTAATAGTAAAGGGTCATGTGGTTATACATATTTCCATTTTTGAAGTTATTTATATTGATCTTTGATAAATGTGATAGACGTGTTTTGATATTTTGTAAGATATAATTAGTTGGAACTGGAGTGTAGATCAGTTACCAGGGGTAAGCTGATTACGGTTTTTTGGTAAAAAGTTTTTTGAAAAAATTTTTGAATTTTTTGTGACGCAGTATAGTGTGTTGGACAATATTGAAAATTATGTTTTGTATATATTGTTGTTTTCCCAAGCAAACAATATACACAATTTTGATGTAAAGTTTTGAGTTTTGTGTTAAAAAAAGATCCTCTGGCAAAAGAAAAAAAGTATTTAAAAATATTTGTATATTGATAAGAAGTATTTTAATAAGAAATAAAAATGGGGAAAGCCTCAAGGAAAATCTATAAAGAAATAACTGCCACGAATTTTTCCTCATGCAATTCAAAAAAAGAGCAAGCTCCCCAAACTTGCTTCTTCCTGACCAAAGGTCCTATCTCGATGCACCAGTATATTTTTTTGGTTTCCTTGAGGCTTTTGTAGTAAAGACTAGAAAGATGTAGAAAACTTGTAGGTATTGGAAAACAAAAAAAATATTTTTTTCTTTAATTTTTAAAAAGTTACTATAAAAAGAAATTTTTAAGAAAAATGTTGTGTGTGGGAAAAGTTTTTTTTTTTTATAAAATAAATTATTTAAATAAATAAATTTTTAAATTATATATAAAAATATTATATATACTTTTATTTTTGCATTATCAATTCATTTTTCTTTCTATAGTATTTATAATTTTTTATATATTGTAATTTAAGTTATAAATCTAAAACTAATATAGATTTTAATTAAAAAAATACAATAAATATTTATTTAATTACAAAAAAAAAAAAATTAATATACTTATAGCAACTGTATATACTAGTACTTTTGTTTTTATTATAATATTTATTTAATTACAAAAAAAAAAAAATTAATATACTTATAGCAACTGTATATACTAGTACTTTTGTTTTTATTATAATATTTATTTAATTACAAAAAAAAAAAAATTAATATACTTATAGCAACTGTATATACTAGTACTTTTGTTTTTATTATAATATTTATTTAATTACAAAAAAAAAAAAATTAATATACTTATAGCAACTGTATATACTAGTACTTTTGTTTTTATT
>CAJVPV010000883.1:0-18391 GCA_910591835.1 Acaulospora morrowiae
GAGGTCCCATCCCAATGCAACAGTGTTCCTTAAAGTCTTTATGTCCTTTAGGTTTAAAGCTTATTTGCCTTAAAAAAAAAAAAATAAAGAAAGGAGGACGCTTCTTGGAAGAAGATTTCCTAAAAAGGAAATTTTCAAAAAATCAGCAGTGAACGGGTGAGAGTTTTTTTTTTTTTTAATTACTATACTATTTATTAACCTATAAGTTAAAAATTATTATAGAATAAAATTAATTAAATTTTTATTTTTATTAAAAAATATACATGTATAATTTAATAATATATAAAAAATTTTAAATATATTAAAATATATTATTAAATTATACTTAAAAAGAAATGATAACTTTTAAAATTAAAATTTTATATATTTAAGTTTTAAAAAATATATTATAAATAAAATTACAGATTCTTATTAACAATAGTAATGTACTGTAGTTTATATGTTGTGATACAATCCTCGGAAATTTTACGTCAGCATGTAATGATAGTTTTAAACATTAATCTGAAATTTTACCGTTAAGTTTACTACCTTTCGGTGAGAACGCGAAAAATGGATGATAATGTCGCCAAAAGAAAACGTATAACTGATATAGTGGTTGATTCACCAAACAACCTGGACTTAGAGTCGTACATTTCTAACTATAAAGGTATGAAAATTCATACCTTCGTTTTAGGGATCCAAGCCTAACATGTTAACACATTTCATTTTATTTTCAAGGACACACTAAAGTTGATCGTCTACTATTCATAGCAAAACGATGTCCTACACTCCAGATTGATGCTTATAGACTTGCTCTACAAGAATTACGCGATAATTCATTAGATACAGCCAAGTATCTTCAATCCGCTAGTAAGCTTAATGAAGTTTTAACAGCTCAGGGATACCCATCATATTCGATTGATAGTGGTTGGGTGGATTCCACACAAAAACGCGCGAAGACTTTATTAGAAAGATTGGACGCTGAGCTGAAAAATTATAAGAATAACTTAATAAAAGAGAGCATAAGGGTAAATAATTAAATTAGTTTCTTAATATTTTTTCTAAAGAACTAAACGGTTTATTGGGCGTTTTCAGATGGGTCATAACGATCTTGGTGATCATTATTATAACTGTGGAAATTTAACGAATGCATTGAAATGCTATTCTAGAACCAGAGATTATTGTACTACGGCAAAGCATGTTATAGAGATGTGCTTGAATGTTATCAAGGTTTTTCTTTTTGATATTTTCTTATTAGTTTTTATCCACGTTTCTTGGGTGATTGCATATAAATAGGCAATATTTTTTAGGTTTCCATTGAATTGGGCAACTTTTCTCATGTGCACAGCTACGTCATAAAAGCCGAGTCTACACCTGATATCCAACCACTCGTTCAAGCCAAACTTAAAGTGGCTGCTGCACTAGCACACCTTGACAATAATAAATATAAGCAAGCAGCTAATTTATTCTTAGAAACTAGCTTTGAGATCGCTCAACCTCAAAGCCAATATTCTGAGGTATCTATTCGTCAGTAATTATTACATTATTGCTATTGTTTCTTACAAGTTTATATTTTCGAGCAGGTTATCTCACCCAATGATATAGCAATATATGGTGCCTTGTGCGCACTGGCTTCATTTGATCGCAAACAACTTAAAAAGCAAGTTATTGATAACGCTGAATTTAAGCAATTCCTTGAGCTTGAACCAAACATTCGAGAACTTATTTACGGATTTTACAATTCAAAATATAATTCTGTGCTGACCGGTTTGGAAAGCTATAAGGTATTTTTTTAAAAAAAATCCTATTCTTGATGTTCTAATAATATATAATAATAATATATTTATTTTTCTTCAGAATGATTTTTTGCTTGATATTCATTTACACAATCACGTAGAAACTCTTTACGATAACATTCGTAAAAAGGCTTTGGTACAATACTTCAGCCCTTTCCTTACAGTAGATATGAATAAAATGGCTGAATCATTCGGCACAAATGTTTTAAAATTAGAAAAGGAATTAGCCAAGTTGATTACGGAGAATCTCATTCAGGCGCGGATTGATAGTCATAAAAAGGTTATTATTATTTAATATTTGGCACTCATTTTTGCTATAAATAACAAAACTTTTCTTTCAATCATAGATTCTTTGTGCAAAACAACAAGACCATCGGAGTAGTATTTTTCAAAGGTCTTTAAAGATGGGAGATGAGTTTGAACTAAGCACTAATGCAATGTTACTTCGTATGAATTTGTTTAAGGCAAATCTTATTGTACAGACAGCTCAAAAGTATGAAAATTAATTTTCTTTTTTATTATAATATACCGTAACTAATTGTCTATTTGTAATATCAGGGGAGAAGGCGGAAGTAGGCGTCATAATTGATGCGATAAAGAAGCCGTGATAAACATTCTTAATAACTATAATATAGAAATCCCTTAGCAACAAGTTCATCGAACGTCAACGCCGTAATCAATGCAGTATGGCAGTCGCGAGAAAAACAACCGTAATAGCTATTATATAAAAATCTTTCTTAGCAACAACTTATTAAACGTCGACGCGTCTCTTACATGTTAATTTCACTTGAAATGTTTACAAATCTGTATATATGCAATCTTATTAAGGGTGAAATGTCGTCGTTTACAGATTTTATCCATAAAGGATCTGTTTAATATCCGTTTAATTTATTGATTCAAGTCTTCAAAAAATTTTAATATACCTCTTACTATTAATCTATGTTCTACTGAGTGTATACGTTTTTCTAAATCATCTAACGTATCAGATTCAAATATTGGGACTTCTTCGATAAGCAATGGTTGACCTTTATCAACCTCCGGAATTACTTTATGAACCATAACACCAGTATTGGTTATTTCATTTCTCTTGAAAGCTTCATACGCGCGTTCGATAGCATGTGCGCCGTCAAATTTGCCCGGTAAGGCGGGATGTAAGTTGATAATATTACCGTTGAAATATTCTAAGAAATCTTTGGATAAAATGTGCATCCAACCAGCAAGGATGATCAATTCTGGATTATATGACATTATTTTTTTAGCAAGATCCACATCATATTCAACACGAGGTTTCCCTGCGTCTTTATATGGCTTCAAAGGGAATACCAAAGTAGAAATGTTTGCTTGAGCTGCCCGAGTCAGACCATACGCGGATTCTTTATTGGAAACCACCAATTCAATTTTACAATCTAGAGTTCCCGATTGTACTGCATCAATTATTGCTTGGAGATTAGTACCGTTACCAGAAATTAAAACTATAATACGTCGAGACATTTTCGTTAGGATTTGTGAGAACTAAAATTTTTGTTAATCAAGATCAGTTTTTAAAACCGGTTTTTTAAACATACATTTTTATTACAGTTTAAGGGATATAATAAATTTTTTTTTTTTTTTTTTAAGGAGCAAATGGCTATAATAAATAATTAAAAAATTAACGTAATTGTTATTTAAATCATTGTTCAAATTCTTTTTTAAAAAATTTTTATTTTATTTTAAGTGAGACATTTCTCATGATTTTTATTAATATAGTTCTTGTTATTGAAATACAAAAATATAAAATATATATATATTATTTTTTATCTTTTAAATTGTTTTTCATTTATTTTTTTAAATAATTAAAATATTTTTCTAAAAAAAAATTTATTTTTTTTTAAATGAATGGTTTACACCTTTATTCAAATTATAATAAATATACATTAATTTCCTTGTCAATACTTGATGCACTTAGAGGCTAACTAACTTAAATTTATGGTGTAATTTGAATATCATTAAGAACTATGTTCTACTGCGAGGCTTATTATTAGCAAAAGCAACAATATTTCTTGATCAGTTTTATTAAGCACTACTGATTTCTAAAAAAAAAATTATTTATGAACCAACTTTTCTACACCTTCCGATTTTAAATTTGTAAACTTTTTTATTAAAATTCCTCAATACTTAATGGATTACCTATCAGAGTATTATGTCTCTGTTTTTTTCAAAAGGAAGAAGAGATGACTTTTTTTTTATCAACTTTTAAGGTCACAACAGAGAGAAATAGTTTCAGCACCTAGCTTTATTAATCTATTCCAATTGTTCAAGGCTTCAGATTCAATTGTCACTACCTTTCTAAAGTGATTGTATTAGCTAAGTGGTACGATTTCAGTCATTTATTTCTTGCACCCAAGAAAATAAAGTTTTATTATAATCTAAATACAATCTTTTCATATACAGATAAAAATCTAATACTGTTATTCTTGCCAGTATCTTGAAATATTTTTTCATTTTGGTGACTGCCTAAAGAATTACAACTTGAAAAGCAAATGGAACCTAGATCTAGTCAATATCTTAAAATCTATAGTGGGGTTAACAATCCAGTTCTTTAGATAATACCTTACTTCAAGCATAGGCTGCTTATTTAAAAAGGCACAACTCTTTCAAAGTTAGGTTATATCTTGAAGAGAGTCTTCCATTCTGGCAAATGTTATTAACTGAGTATCTTCACTAAAGGTAAGAATGGTAGATATCACTAACAAGCTTAACAATTCTTTCGATAAGGGGAGTTATGTTGAAGGTCTTGTTAAGCAGTTTACAGTTTGTAATCCTTCACAAACCATGAATCAAAATCAAAAACCCCATGGAAAAAAACATTCTGTTCATCTTGTTTGTATTTATATATATAGGAAAAAAATAAAGGAAAGAGAAAAGAGAGGGGAAAATAAAAGGGGTAAACATGCAAACTCAACTATATTAAAACAGACATCTCATCATCTTGCTCTTTTTGTCTGAAACAATGACATTATCAAAATTATGTAATACGGGTAGGGATGTGTTCTTGTTTTGTTTATCTGTTACTTGTTTATTGTTGTCCAATTCAGATTTTTAGCCAATGAAAACCCAGCAGATCTGGTGTAACCAAAAATTCAGGATTAAACTGAGATAGGCAAAATTCTTCAGAAAAACTAAAGAATTTTGAAAACACACTAGAAAGATAGCTGTACTCATGTTGTGGAGGTTCTGGAAACCAAAATATCCAATAATTTTTCAGGATATTTTTTCTGATAGAGATACTGATATCATGGCAGTGAAAAGAAGAAGGAAAGCCAAATAAATTGTCTTTTTTTCTGGAGAACTCTTTCTTGCCATTGGAGTTTGGATGAGTAAAAACTAAAAAGCCTTCTTGTTTTTATTTTGTTGAAGAAATAAATAAAACAGTGGAGGATATAAGAGTATCTTGCCAAGATCTGTCAAGTTGTATTAAAAAGAGTATATGGATTTTGTTAAAAGTAAAGATATGCTTTAGTCTGAATACTATTTTGAAGTGTTGGTCAGTGAATTAGCAGAAAGAGTTCATTCTAAAAATTTAAGGACAAAATTTGAGAAGGATTGTTAAAAATTTGAGAAAGGTTAATTTCCAGTTATGGCCATTATATATTGTATATATCTAGTAGTCAAGCAACTGACACTTACCAACTCTATATATTGTTTCCAAAGTCTAGGCAAAATTTTACTCCAAGCCTGGACCGACCAGTAAATATTTTATAGCACATGTAATACTTTAGTGATAGTTGTCAATTTATCTTCTGCATCCCACATTGAACTTGTAATTAGATAGAGCATTTGTCAATACAACTAGAATTAATTAAAAGGGCTCCAATTAGGATTGCGAGATATTAATTAGAATTATTAGGCACATATACCCACTTATTTTTCTAAAAATTTATATAATATTGGTTTTAATTATATATTATTTATTGATAGTACTTATTTTTTATTTTAATTAATTTTAATTGATATTTGTTTTATAACTTATAATATTTTAATTTGATATAAAATATAAAAAATTATATTTGTTATAAGTAATAAGAAAAACTATAACTTGTTACTAGTCCAAATTATACTATTCGGTTATCAAATTATAGCCAATTAAATTTAAATTTATTAATAAAGTTTATATTGAAGTTTTATTGTTTGGTCCAATTTATGCCATTTGATACTTAAAGAATATACAATAATTTGGCAAAAAAAATAGAACATTTGACAAAAAAATAATTATTTGGCAATAAAATCATTTGACAATAAAATTATTTGACAATAAAATTATTTAACAATAAAATCATTTAAAAATAAAATAATTTGACAATAAAAACATTCAGCAATAAAAATACTTGACAAAAAAATATTTAGTTAAAAAATATTCAACAATAAAGTTACAATATTCTATAATAAAAATTATAGTCTTCAAAATAACTTTTTATTATTTAATTATAAAATTAACAAAATCATTTAGCATTATATACTTTGGTAAAATCAAATTATATATTTTTAATAAAAAAATTGTATTTATAATAATATTCGATAAATTTAATTAATACTTGATAACTTTATTAAAAATGTAAAAATATAAAATTTGAAATAATTATTTACTAGTATTCATTAATTATTTGCTTATCTTTTACTAATTATTTACTAATTAATTTTTTTTTTTCAACTAGCAAGGCCTTGCCTAATATACTTTATTTAGTTTACATGTTTATTTTTTGTTACAAGACTTAATATCTATAAATTATTCTAAATACATGTTTTGCTATATCGATTTAACTCCATATCAGCTTGTTATTATTGACTTATCTTGCAGCATGTGTCAAGGCTAATGTGTTAAGGCTTTATTAGTATTGTTATTGTATAAATAATAAAAGAAATTGAAATTGATTATGTTTTTTTCCTGGTCTAGCCAGTTCTTTAAGAGTTTTTCTTGTAATCTTCTTGCTTCTTCCATTCTTTCAAGTGATGACCTGTGTTGCCTTGTGTATGTAACTTGGGTATCGACTTGGAGTCTTTGTTTTTTTCCTCTTTTTTTCTCTTCTGCTTATGTTTTCTTCTTTTTTCCATTGTTAAAATCTATTATATTTGTGAATCCAGAGTTTTTGGAGTTTTTTTGTCATTCTGTTTGTAACAGTTCTTAGTGTATCTTTGATTTTTTCCCCATTAATTTGTCCTACCAGCTTAGTAAGGTCCTTTTCGTAAATTCCCTTGATTATATACCTGATGATTCTTTCTGAGTCATTAATGATGAATTCAAATTGTTCCTTCCAATTCTTTCTTCTTTCTTGTGTTTCTATCCTGCTTGCTATTTCTTCCTTTAATATTTATAAGTATATAGTTTTAATCTCATTCCTGTAGTATTCACTGAACACTTGTTCTATGGTTTCCCATCTATTGCACCAAGGGCATATTTTATCCTTGTATAAGTCTGGCCTTTTCTTATTTAGCTTGTTCTTGATGGAAAGCTCTTTGTTAAGTAGTTTGTGTCTGAACCCTCTGTTGTTATAATCTTGTTAATTGGTATAAAAGCTTGTAATCTTTGATGGTGACAGGCTTGTTTATGTTCTTCTCCAATCTATTATTTTCTCATCACCTATCTTTAGCTATACTTTGTGTCTCCTTTGTGTTGCTCATGTACTGATTCACTTGCTATTTTGCCATTGCTTTATGAATCCATTGGTTTCTATGTCCAGGTTTTTACCATTCCATTGTAACATTTCTATCATTCCTTTTATGTATTGACAATTTATACCTATAATGTGTATATGGTCGAGCTCATTACTTTCCTTTGCCAGCTAATCTGTGTGATCATTGTATTTTTCTCTTATATGTGCTTTAATCTTTTTTAGTGTTATTATTGCTATTCTATCTCTAATCTTCTCCTGGATGAGAGTTGTTATAAGTATATTTGTTCCTTTTGCCATCTTTTGTTTCACTGTAGTTTATAATTGTATCATCTGAATCACATACTGGCTGTCTGTAAATATGATTGCTTCTGTTTTTGGATTGAGGAGTGTTATTGCTATCAGTATTGCCATCAACTCTGCTTTTGTGAATAATGGAAAACCTTCGTATCTGTCTTTGAATTCTATTTTTTCAAGTGTTTCCCTGTTAATTATTATGCCTCCTACTTCTATTTTTACCAGATTGTTGTTATATTTTTCCATGAATCCATCTGTGTATATCTCTGTGAATTTCCAACCTTGTATTTGTTCTTGGATATGTTCTAGTTCTTGTAGTATTGACTTCTGCAGTTTTAGCATCTTTAGGTTTGATGTGTTTGTTATTGATTTGCTGCTGCTGTTGTTGATTTTTATGTGGATTACATTGTCCTCCTCTGGTGTTTAATTGTTTCACATGTGCATGTGTCTGATCGAGTTTGGCAAGGTTTGTATTTGTGGGAGGTTTCCTATTATCTGATTGAAAGGTTTTAAACTAGTTTTTGTTGTTTTAACTGGAAGTGTAATCATCTCTTTTAGTTATATTTAAGGATCCTAACGATTCTCTTCGATTTTGTATTCAATTCTCAAGTTTATATTAAATTTAATAGGTGGGGTATACCCCATCATCATTTTTAATAGTGTTCCGAACCTTATACGATTCTCTGTAATTCTATTTGATTCCAATTTTCAGAACTATAGTTGTATTTTTCTGATGCATATGTTTGTTTTCTCTTCTGTATTCATGTTATATCCTTTGCATTTTTCAATAGGTGAGTCATTTGCTATTTGTGTAAAGTGCTGTGCTTTAAATGAGTTTTCCAGAACCTTGGCCCATTTGTTTACCTTTCCTATATATATGCTTTGATTAATAATAGCAAAAATATATTTGTGTTTTCAAATATTCTCTTGATTTGCCAAGTTATAGGTGGCGAATGTGTTTATTGTTGTCCTAGAGAGAGATATGTTATTGTACTCTTGTTGTTGAATAATCTCCTCAAATCAGTTGGGTTTGTATCCTATATATTTTGCTTCTGCCCTGGTTTTGAAATGTGACCATGTAATGCAATATGAGTTGGTGGTGTTTATTATTTGTTCCAGGTAGAAGAGATTGTACTTTCTTAGGTTGGTTTTGTTCTTGTTATACCATGTGTATGTCATGTGTTCTTTGATCAGTGTCCAATTGTTTTGAGATAAAGGTAATGTCAGTTTGTGTGCTGCTGTTACCCACATCTTTTATTAATTTATATGTTTATAGTGCCTACTATTATTCAGCAGTATATTGTTTTTTGTATACTTCTATGATATATCTTAAGTTATATACATTAATAAGTATTATACATATATGTTTATAGTAGATCTAACTATATATACTCTTTCCCGTACACAACTTTTTTCTTAAAAATTTTCTTTTATAGTAATTTTTCTCCAAAATTAAAGAAACAAATATTTTTTTTGCCTTTCAATACCCAAAAGTCTTTCACACTTCCTTTTTCTTTACTACAAGAGCTTTAAGGAAACCAAAGAAATATACTGGTGCATCGGGATGGGATCTCTGGCCAGAGAAAAGCAAGTTTGGGAGCCTTGCTTTTTCTTTGGATTGCATGAGGAAAGGCCTGTGACAGTTACTTCTTTATAAATCTTCCTTGGGGTTCTTCTTTTTTTCTTATTTTTTTTTTTTTATAGTGGAACATATGCAAGGTGTGTGATCTTTATTGATATGTTTATATATCCAAATAGACACCAAGTGTCTCTACAAATTAACCGGAAATCAGTTGATATATGGATACCTATTATGTCTCTACAAATTAATCTGCAGATTAACACTGCCTAACACCTATATTACTATAAGACTAGTTACGCCAACCACTATTACCCAACTTATGCATTCATTTAAACACCACGTAGATATACCCACACGTCAGGTAGAACTTCCGCAGGGGGGGAAATCCTACTACTAGTTTAAACCCGCCTAAACCTGCTGGTTCATTATTGCAGAGAGCAGTATAGTATGGGATGTTATTATAGAAATTAATCACAGTTATTCCAATTATCTGTTATCACTGATCCTCAGAATGTACCACTAGCATAGCGCAGCACTATCGTTTTTACCACCTGTAAAACTGGTGTCCTTGTTTGGATTTTGATTTAATCTTTACAATTCTTACCAAATTCACTTGGTCTTAACGATTTTTGCCTGAATTGTCATCTTCTGTAGTGGATAACCTTTGCCTTTTCGGTCCATTTAAGTTCAGAAAAACACTATTCATGGGATAGATCTTCAAGCTCCAGATTGGGATAGATCAGTTTAGGATTAATATCTTTTTTGGGTTGTGTGACGGAGTCTGCCATTGCCAGTTTGGGTTGAGATTGGTGAGCTTTTACCAGAGTTAGACCAGAAGCCTTTCCTTGTGCAATTTTTCGTGCTTTGACCTGTTTTCAGCCTGTGATCGTTGGAAGGGTTCTTCTCATTTTTTTTTCTTATCAATATACAAATCTTTTTAAATAACTATACTTTTTGCTTGGAGGACTTCTTTTTATCTCAAAAAATCAAACTTTACATTAAAATTGTCTATATTGTTGACTTGGAGCACCAACAATATATTCAATATTTATTTCTCACTATCACTCAGCATATTTTGCTGCGCCACCTAAAACCAAAAATTTTCACTCAAAAAAATTCTTACCAAAAAACCATAATCAGTTTATTCCTGTCAACTGATTGACATTTCAAATCCAACCAATCAAACACTACCAAATCTCAAAGCAATTCTGTATAACCAAAACACCACACAACAATTGATGTAAACAAATCCTATTTTGGCAATATCAATTAAAACAAGATTACATCACCAAAAAATAAACCAATTAACATACCAACAAAAATATTAACAATCACAATAACAACATATGATCTAAATAACATGTCAACAATACTATTATTTACTTTGGACAGTAGCCTGGCCATTTCTGAAAGTAGCACTCTACTTCAGTTAAATGGATCAACCAGCATGGCGTGCCTAATCCAAGGTATCCTTTGTATAATAATTAGTTTTTTTTTCATCTTTTTTTTTATTATTACCAAATATCTAAACACAAACAACTATACCACCATCACTATTAACAATAACTCAAGAAACAGCTATCAAGAGGACATGTCATCAACACTGTTATATACTATGAGTTATAGTCTGGCCATTTTGAAAAGTGCAACAGTACTTCAGAGAGGTGAAACTACCAGTGCGACATTAGGCTTCATTTGTATTATAATTAGTTTTTTTGTCATTTTTCTTTTGTTTAGCACTTTCTTTTTTCACTTTTATATTTTCTTAAATTTTATCTCATATAATCCTGAGTAGGTATTCATAGCTGCTTGACACTATCTTAGATGTACATTGATTTTAATATTTATTTTCCATATCACTTAGATAGTTTCTGTAAGCAAGCTAGCATTAGACTTATTAGCTTAGCAAGTTATATAAGAGATATCACTTTCTCCATATATAAAATTTAAACAATTTTACGATTAATAAAGTAATGATGTTTATCTACTTGAAAAAAAAAAAAAGATCTCCATATATGAGTAGCTATATATTTATATTACATAATGTTATGTACAAATACTATTTAAACTGGAATGGTTTATCAGGCTATCTATCTCGGAAAGATATACGATTTCTTCTTAATTATTCTCAGGACAATTTTATTTATAATAAGAGTAACCTGGTTATTAGGCTGTCAAATTCAATATTCTGAATCCTGGGTTTTGGTCCTTCAGAGTGGTTCATGAATTTCTCCTCCCACCAAGGCCTCCCAATAATAAAGTCTGTGAAAGCAGGCACAGCCACATGCTTAAAGATCAACAGATTTATTAACAGTTTTGATTTGCCCTCATTGGGTCACGTAAATTTCTTCTGATTATCAAAGGCATGCTACCAGTTTGGGATTTACTCTTCTTATTACCTTTTTGGTAATGCAGTCATGTCAGGGATGATCCTACCCAATTTCGGACATTTGACCAGATCACAATCTTTGTATAAATCAGTAACTATACTCAGAAACATTAATTGTTTTTTGGTTAAGCCAATATATACAGATCCTATCTGCCTGGATTAATTAAAGGTTCTATGTTATTCTTCTGGAGGATTTGAACCTGTATCTTGTGATCTGACCTGTGAAGCACTAACTACTGTACTATAGATCCACAGGTCATTTACTAATTAATTATTTGATAATTGTTTGTTTATTATTTACTAAATTCTTTTTTCATCTCTTTATTCAAATCTTTCTACTTATAATTTTCTTTTTCTTTTACTGATTTTGTTATGGCTTTTATAACTCTTATAGATTTTATAATGCTGAATTTTCTTTACTTTGAAGTGTTTTTTTATGATTTTTGTAATTTTTATAATTTTTTTATAATTTTTTTCTTTAATATTGCCTCCAAATTTCATCTATTCATACACTTTCTTCAGTTTAATATTTCTTTCACTCTGAATACATAAGTGATTTCTTATAATTAGATATTCTTCATTTTTTTTATTTTTTATCAATTGTTTATCTTTTTTATTTTGTTCTATTTCTTGCTTTTTATTCTCTAATTTACAAGTCCAACTTGGCAAGTTTTCTGGTAAGGTTATATTATAACAATAAAATTTACTATAGTTTTGTTTATGAGTCAATTGAAATAGTTAAATCAACTTTGAATGTTTATTCAAATTTTTCAATAAATCTTTCAACTATAAAATAATTAGTAATAAATTAATTGTTTAATATAAAATAATTTATTAAAAAATACTTCATCAGAATACCAACTATAGTTACAGTATATATGTTTATTCTTCTCTTATCATTATTTTCTGAATTAGTTTCACTTTTTTAACTGAATGGACTCTTAATTTGTTACTTATATCGATTAATTCCTTCTAATATCTTGTAATACTCTTGGACTTTTTGTTAATAAGTGACTATGTACTTTTGATTCTTTATGTTCTTTTCTTTATTATTTGATAAAAATTAATACAAATAATATAATATAAATATTAATTAATTTTATTTCATTTAATTAATTATTTGTATATAAGTGATAATTGTTTGCATCTAGTTTTTCTGTTTGTACCTTTTAATATCTTTCTTTTTGATAATAATATAAAGTACCTAACCAATTGTTCAACTACTTTTGTAATATATTAAAATATAAAGCTATTAATTTTAATAATTTGGGTATTAACTTATTTAATATTTTTTTATTTGTATTATTTAAATAAACTTCGTCTACCCTTAGTTAAAATTCTTTAGAAATAGTTTTTACTAGAATCTTTATTTAACCCTTGTTTTCTTTTCTTTTTTATCTTTAGAAATTGCTTTTTTTGACATCTTTACTTTTTTTAACACCTTTACTTTTTTTTTTAGGTTGAATTTTTGACTTTTAAATATATTTGGCATATTTTTGGAATTTAAAATTATATATTTGACATATTTTCAGAATCTGAAATTATATATTTGGTTTCAGTTTCAGGTACAAGTTCAGCTTGGTATTCAGGTTTGAATTGATTTTGAGATTCAGATTAGTTTTGAGGTTCAGATGTTACTTTAATAGTTTTTACAACTGTTATTGACTATAATACTGATTTATGTGGTTTTTTTAGTTATTTATTTTTCTTTTTTAGATATTTAATATATTTCTTTTGCTGATTTGATTTGTTGAAAAATATTTTATTTATATGTTTTATTGTAATTAATTGTGTTTCCAAATTGGTATTTGCTTTTTTTAATTTGTTTATCTTTATATGTAATTCTTTATTTTTTAAATAAATTGACAAATTAGTAAAAATAAATTTTATGATTCAAAAATAATTTAAATTGTATCTTTTTCTATTTTCTCTCAAGTTCGAGTTATAGACTTCAGTTTAGAAGTTAATACTTATGCAACTTCAGTTGTTAAGCTATCAAATAATATAAAAGATGATTTTCTTTTGAGCAATTCAATTGTTATTGCAAAAATTAAACCTTCAATACTAGATATTGTTATATGCTCTTTTGATATAACAGATAAAAATAAATATTAAAATTGTAAAAAATGTTCTGAAGGTTGTGAAGATAATAAATATTATGACTTTTCTCTATAAATATTTTATTAAATAGTTTTTCTTGTTATTTAGATATTTTGGCAAAAATTAATTCTAATTAAATTAATAAAAATATTTATATAAAATTTTATGTATTGTTTTATTATATAATTTGATATTTATTATATTATTATTTGTATTATTTTATATTATTATAATTTTTTATTTAATATTTTTATATTAAAAATTTGTTATTTGATATTATTATATTTAAATTCATATTATATTTATTATTTAGTCTTATTAAATAAAAATTTGTTGTATTATATTAAGATTTGTATATTATATTAAGATTTATTAACAATTGATAATTCAAAATTAAATGATAATCTTTATTACTTTATGTTTAATATTTGTCAATTGAAATAGTAAAAAAATATTTAATCTCAGCTTTATTTAGCAAAAGTTCAAAAAAAAATTCAAAAAAACAAAAGTTATTTATAACTGTAATAAATTCAATAAATTACTTGTTAATTTATCAACAGAGTTTTTATATAGATATCAAAAAACAAAAACTAAAAACTTAACAGATCAAGAATTTACTATTTGGCAAAAAACCAAGAATATTTCACCAAATCAAATTATGACTTTAAGCAATAATTAATAAAATTCAATATCAAATGATACTAATACTGAAAATGACAAATTGGAATCTGAAGTTAAAAATAATGAATATGAATATGAAGTCAATAATGAATTTAATAACAGTTCTGATAACATGTTTAAAAATTATTTGGTTCCTGATTATGAAATTCTATTACATTTATATAAAAGATTTATTTGTTTTAGTCTGATTTGTGAATTATAATAAAAGTATCGATTTATACTCAGAACAAGTTTAATTTTCTTTACTCATTCAGTCAATTTATCAAATAATATAACAAAATACAATTTGACTTTTATTTGATAGTTTAAACCTATTAATTTGATAAATATTAGATTCTATTTTGAATCTAAAAATAATATGAATATTGAACTATAAAGGATCAAATTTTATTTGATTAAATATGAATATATAATTTTTGTTTATAATATTTTTGGTCAATTTATTTCATTTAAATATAAGATTTCAAATCAACAATATTTTTATAAATATTTAGCTATTATTTTTTTAAATCACAATACAATATATAAAATTTTGTTAAAACATATATAATTTAACAAGGTAATATAAATTGACAAGATAATATAATTTGTCAAAGTAATATAATTTATAAAAGTAATATAATTTGTCAAAATATATATATTTAGCAAGGTAAAAATTTTTTTTAAAAAAAAATTCTTACCTATTCATTACTGATTTCTTTAAAATTTTTTTTTATATTAATTTTCTTGAAAGAAGTACTTTTCTTTCTCTTTTTAATATGTTAACTATACCTAAGAATCTTAACGATTCTTTTTAATTCTGTATTTGATTCTCAAGTTTATATTAAATTTAATAGATGAGGTATATTTCTAAGGATCACAAAAAACTGATTCAAAACTGTATGCATGATCCAACAGATAATTGACATTATATATATAGTTTTGGATTGGTTTTTCATAATTTCTATATATTCCACTATCATTTTTAATAATATTCTAAATCTTATATGATTCTTTGCAATTCTATTCAATTTCAATTTTTGAAACTTTAATTATGCTATAAGCTCAAGAATATAAGAACTTTAAGAACTACTGTTGCATTGAAATAAGATTTTTGATCAAAAGTCAAACAAGTTTAAGAGTCTTGTTTGTTCTTTAATTATATGAGAAAATGCCTGTAGCAGTTTTTCTTTTTAACTTTGTCTTTGTATATCTTATTTTTTATTACTATTATAATAATTATTCTCTTTATCAGTTACAACATTATTGATTTTCTTTTAAAATCATATTCAAATAAAGTTATGGGTTTTTCTACTTGTCTTAACCAAACTCTTTCAAAAAACTTCTATATGATATATTTTATTATACTACCTTAATGACATGAAAATTTTTTCAAAACTTAAAAATTCAAATCAATTCAATCTTTCCAAACAATCTATACAATCTCAATAGCCAATTAAACTTTGATACTTCAATTTAACAAGAATCAAACTGATATTAATTTGTTAGAAATGACAATAATAATAACACTATACAAAAATATATCAAAAACTTATTAAATCAAAATTAATTTCTTAAAAATTCACTATAATATAAAAAAAAATATTATTATTGACTTAACTTAACTATTTATAGATAGGTATTAGTCACATATAAATTATCAATAATTTGTTTCTGTCTATTAAATGTTTTTATAAATTAAAGGTTTGTATATGCAATAGGCTAGAATTAACTTCTATAAAAAGTAATATAGAAGATCTTTAATATAATAACTATAAATAATTTGTTTAATAAAGGTTTCACATTTAATGCTTATTTGTAGTAAAAATATATATATATATATATACTATATATTTAGCAAGGTAATATAATTTAACAAAGTAATATGATTTGACAAGATAATATAATTTAACAAAAAATAAATTATTAATTTTATTGTTAAAATATTAACTTTTAACAAAATGAGATTTAAAAAAAAGTATATTATTTATATGTTAAATAGATTATATACTACTTTATAGTTAAAGATAAAGCTATATAAATTTAATTGATTAGCTGAATTATATATATTTTTAACAAATGAATGATAAATAGTATTATGTCAAATAAATCAATTTCAACTAGTGTTAATATTTTAAATATTTTTAATAATTTTTTTAAATATGAATTATTAAAATAAAAAAATATTTAATTATTTTTTTTATGTTTTACTTTCTAAAAAAAAAATTTGAAATATATAGAAAAAAAAATATAAATAATTTTATTTATTTTTTATATATTTATAATTTTATTTTCAATTATTAAAATTTTATTTTTTTAAATTTTAAATAAAAATTTATAATTATTTGATATTATTTAATAATTATTATAGACAAGTTAATATTTAACTTATTTAAAATATATGTATATAATAGATTTTTTTTTAATATATACTGTATATACTGTATATTATGTAATAGATGAATAAAAAAAAAACAATATTTATTTATTTTAAATACATATCTTGTATATATACGTATATAATTATAAGAAGTTATTTATATATTTGAAAAAAAAAAGTATTAAGCAAAAAACAAATACAGTATATCAATAGATGAAATTTAAGAAATAATAATAAACATAAAATAAAAAATAAAAATAAAAATAAAATATTTTAAACTTGAAACACCTTAATAATGTAGTATAAAATTAATAAGAGTATTCATAGTAATTATAATAAAATATTTTTTATATTAGAATATACAGTACTGTATTTAATGTTCATCAAATACCAATTAAATTTGTTAAATATGATTATAAAATAAAAATTGTTTTTTTTTGAAAATATATGATTTGTCAGATATAATATATGACTTATAATTTATAATTTTATAATGCACAGAACGGTATGGTACATACAGTAGAACAATGTGATAAATTTCTGTCTAATAAACGAGCTACACGCAGTAAGTTAACAGTCGAGGTTAATATTTCTTAATTTATTTAATAAACAAATAGGTACAGTAAATAAAAGCTTAAACCCAAAAATTTTTCCAATGACCTTTCTTTTTGAGCATCCACTAATAACCACAGATGCCCCAACAGTACCGCGGGGTTTGATTTAAGATGAACTGTTTACATCACATGCCATCAGGTTTCCGAAATTAAGACGACGCTGTCGCTCGAATTGGATAGATTGTCTCGGGAGAAACGCACCGACCCTTTAAATAGCAAGTCCAATAGGTAAATAAATAACCATCTTCTCTCGAAATTCAAAGTTAATGAGAGTAATTTGTATTTAGGTTAGTCAAATGGAGCACTCGCCTATATACCGTAGATTATCTTCATGCTGTTTCACGAGATAAAGACTGCTATCGGTTCAATAATTTCAAATAATTACAAATTCGGTTTCCTCATTCGTAACATGATTGTTATTGTTTAGGTTTATGTTGCAAAGCATTTATCCACTGGAATGTACCAAATGAAACCAGTTTGTAAAGGCTTATCTCACAATTGCCAAGGAAAAATTAGGAAGAACCAACATATTTGGAGTGCGATGCATCCTCACGACGTCGGGCTAACCTTTGATAGCTTTCACATGATACATTGAATGGATTGCTTCGATAGAGGCAAAGAATATAATATGTGCGTACGAGGGTTACGCCATTTATCAAGTTGTACTCAAATATAGTGATGAAAATTTCCGGGGGAATTATACTGCATATATACAGTATTTCATTTTAAATCATATGTTCTAACTGTTTATAGTGTGAGAGGTCGATTGACCGAGTACCACAGCTTTCGTGTGTCAAACATTAGAATACCCAAATTTGGATGGGAAAAGAGAATTTCAACCAATACTTTATTCAGAATTCGTACACAGTGAACCATACGACATCACTTGACTACAATTCTGCATTGACATTTTCTCATGCTGCATGTCAAACTTTCTTTAAAGGTTATT
>CAJVPV010000884.1:0-18380 GCA_910591835.1 Acaulospora morrowiae
TACAGAAATGTGTACGAATATATGTAAATATTGACTTTAATAAAGTTTGCTAAGCAAGGTTAAGCTAGTTTAAAAAATATATATATATATATATATATAAGTATTAAAATATATTGTTAATTCTTTAAGTTAACAATGTAAACAATTTTGATATAAAGTTTGATTTTTTAAATTAAAAAGAAGTTTTCCAAATAGAAAATATAATTATTTAAAAAAAAAAATAAAAAAACCTTCCAAGAAAAATTTATAAAAAAGTAACTGTTATAAGTCTTTTTTTATATAATTTAAAGAAAAAACAAGATTTCTAAACTTGTTTTTTTTCTAACCAAAGGTTTTATTTTAATATATCAATATATTTTTTAATTTTTTTGAAACTCTTGTAATAAAAATATATATATATAAATGACTTTTGAATATTAAAAGATAAAAAAAATATTTATTTTGAAAAAAAATTAAAAAAGTTATATATAGAAAAGAGTTTATATACAGTATATATATATATATATATATTATTCCAAATTAGACTGCAAGTCTTGGTATTTATTAATATGAGTCTTAATTAACAAAAATACATTAATACAATATAAGATAATATTATACTAAAGCTAAACTATGTGATTTTGCAGAACACTTATCAATAGCCAATAGCCTCTAAGTGTGATTGTGAGGAAATGAAAAAGTTGCTCAATTTTGGAGGATGCTCCTTGTCTTTCTCAATTTCATAACCAGCCTTCATTCCAAGACTGTTATCCCTATATAACTGCTGTGGTCCTATGGAGATAAAAAAAATTTTTTATTTTTTATAGAAAAAAAAAGGAAAAGAGAAGTGTTAAAAGTGAAAAGTTTGTATTGACAAATAAAAACTTCTTGAAGTCAATCTCGGTCTGACCATCTATAGCTAGATACACATTCAATTTCCACCATTTTGTTGCTAATCAAGAATGTTTAAGGGCACTTCAAGGAGAGTAATTCTTGAAACTTTATACTCGAAGACATCTAATCTTTGGAGAGGGTTTGTATATTATTTGGCAATTTTTCTTTCAGCCGGTTTTCTAAGGAATTATAGCTTTATTCAACCAGTGGATAGTTTCAAGACCTCTTGATAATCAGTAACAAAAGAAGCTTATTACTGTGCCTGGGATAAAACCTTTTTTTAATCTTAAAGAGAAACAAAACCAATACAAGAGGGGAGGGGGGAGAACTTCAAAATTCTTCTTTACAAAGCGGACACCTCATCTCCTTGCTCTTTTCATTAGAACCAATCGTATCATCAGATTTGATGTTGTGCAAGATGGAACACATAAAAGTTATGTGTCTTGTTTACATTTCTTGTTACGTGTAGATCAACCATTTCTAAATTCGAGCCAATCATCATTCAAGAATTCCAGTGTAACCAGAAATTCAGGATCAAACTGAGGTAGGCAAAATTCTTCAAAAAAACCAGGAAAAGTTTATATGCTTGAAAAGATAGGAGAAAGCTTGATGAAGATGAGAGAAGAGTTCCAAAAACTGTACCAGTCCTTGAATCTTTGGAGAAAGAGAGGAAGGTGTTTTTTCTACAGGTTCTTTTTTTTAATAAAGTTTTCTTGCCTTTAACTTTATAGGTAGATATTTCTTATATTTACTTGCAGAAATACAAAAAATTTATATCAAAGAAAGAAAGGAACAAATGAGGGAGACTGTAGTCTCTTGGTGTGAGTGTTGTTAATGAAAGTATATAGACTTTATTACAAAAAAATATAAAAATTTTCTTGAAACATCTGTTTTTTGTGTTGGCAAAGGGATGAGCCGAAAGAGTTATTCATAGAAAAGAGTTTATTTTTTTTTTATTTTTTTTTTCCATAGTCAAACAAGTACGTACTGTTTATTATTTTTTTTATTTTTTTTTCCATAGTCAAACAAGTACATACTGTTTATTGAATCTATACAGAAAACAAATAATGTATAACACATTGTATTGCATAAACTATTCTACTGTCTTGAACACCCATCTTTAACTAATGGCTCTAGGTGTGACTTTGGAGATGAAAAAGGTTGCTTCCTTTCTGATTTACTCGCTTATGAAGTTCAATCTTAAAGATCATTGCCTGCAGTTTATCACTACAGTTCATCTAAACAAAATCTAGACTACTTTTTATATTCTTAACTATTTCTTTCTTTCTTTAATCCAATCCCAAATCAGAATTTTGTTTTGAGTCTGCAGACTGAGGTCCTCTTCCTTGTCTTGTACAGTTTTGAGGCTTGTTTCTTTCTGTTCTTGATCTCTTGGTTTTCTTTTTCCTCTTCTTCTTCCACTGGTATTCTTCTCTTTATGTTTGTATATTTTGGGCTTTTTTCCAGAGTCCTACAGCTTGACATATCTGTCATTTCATATCTTCTTCCGAACTTGCTTACAGATGTTTCTTGACAGTTTCTTCAAAAGTTGCTTCACTTTATCGGTTTTTATCCTAGCATTGGTCATCATTTGGATTCATTCTACAATGTCTTCCTTCGAAAAGAGTCCTAAGCATATACTTATGATATTTGTTCCTGTGGAGAATTTGTTCCTATACCATCTTTGCAAAAGGTCTTGTATGGTAGCTTGCTTGTCTTGTATTTTTTTAACTTGGACACTTTCTAACCATTTGTTGAGTATTTGGTCCTGATTTTGGTTCCATATTTCTTTACGGATTTCTGAAATTCTATTGCAGGAAAGAAGGTGCTCTAGGGATTCCTCTTTTTGTTGGCAGTATATACACATATTTAGGTTTCCATATTTTGTGGGGAATCTTTTAGTCATGTTGTCCAGGGTTAGCAATTCATTATGCATTAGTTTTATGTGGAAGGTTTTTTCCTTGACTTGTTTGAGCGATATTGTTAAGGGACCTCCAACTCTGTTTGCTTCCCAGAAACTTTTCCAATCAAAATTTTCTTGATTATCTATCTCTTTAGCCCATCTTTTTCGTATCCGGTTCTGGTTTATCCATTTTGTTAAGATGTTTCTCTTATGTATTTCTTTAATAAAGTTTCTTATTTCAATATCAATGGGGATCTCATTCCAACATAATGTTGTTAGGGCTTCTTGTCAGAACCAGTTGTTCCAGATGATTTCAGGTTCTTCTTTTGCTTCTTTGGTAAGAAAGTCTACATTGTTGTTGGCTTTATTTTTGTCATGTGCTTTTACTTTGATCATTTTGATTGTGATCTATTTCTTGTATATCAGGTCTATGCATCTTGTCTACAATTGCCAGTTTTTGCTCTTTCTGTTTCTTTTCCCGGTGTCTCTAATATGTGGATTTAGAAGCTTCTGTAAAGTATTGATATAGATTGTGCTATCTGTTTGGATTTCTATTTGGCTTCTTTGGGATATCACCAGGAGTGTTAAAATGATTGCCACTAGTTCTGCTCGGAGTGCTGATGGCCAGTTGTCTACTCCTGCTTGAAAGAAATGTCCTGGGTTCGGTCCTTTTTCTTGTAGCCAGGCAGTACCTATTCTTAATATTTGGTCTTTTGCTTTTCCATATGATCCATCTGTATAGAAACAATAAGGCTGGTAGAAGTCGCTTTCTTTATTCATTCTGTATTCTTCTATTAGGGCTTGTATGTATTCTGGGATTGGATGTGTTCTTTAATTATTGATACTCCTAAATCTTCTATTTCTATTGCCATAAGATGGTTGTCGATAATCCCTCGTTTGTTAAGGTGTTCCAATTCTTTTCTGGCTTGGTTTTCCAATACATGTATACTAATTGGAATTTCCGGTTCGTTTGCTTTTCTTAGTGATGGGCATCGATTGAGAATGTCGCATGCTAGAGATCTGATCTTTGATCTTTTGTTGCCTCTGCAAGGATTTATTCTATCCAAGGGATTTCTTGTTTCTCTATTGGAATTTGTTTGGATACCGTCTAAAATTCTTTGGAGTTTAGTTGAGTCTGGTTTGGATTCTATCTTCAACTTATAAATCTCTGCATGTGGGGTTTGGTGGCTTGAGTTTCCTTTGCTTCTATATCAAATGATTTGTCCATTTGTTCCTTCCGAACTTGCAATTTTCCAGCTCCATCAATGTTGATCTTTGTTTTGATTACTCATGAAAAATCTTCTATCTTCCTCTTCCCAGTTCCAGTTTGGCCATCTGTTGTTTAGGACGTTGTGCCTGTTTGTAAGAGTTAATTGAATTTTGTTGTACCATGATGGTATTGGTCCTTTACTGATTTTAGACAAGATTTGAATGATTTTCCAGGGTAGTATTGTTTTTGTGTCTTTATTGATTAGTTGGTCTACAAATATTATGTTGTGTTTCCTTAGAGATGGAATTGCTTTCTGATATGCTTCTGTGTCATTGAGCTTGTTTTTGATAGATAGCAAGCCTCCTTTCCATTCAAAATAATTTGACCATCGGAAATTGAATATTGTGATTTCCAAGTTGGTTTGCTGATCTCAATACTTGGGCTGAGAAGTTCTTTGAACATCTAAAGGATTGGGATATCATTGGTTAGGATATTGCTTGGTTCCCAGTTTTGAATTTGGACTTGTTTAAAACAAATTAGTGTGGATATGCTAGCTGGACCCATGTCACATAATCTATTTATAAAATTGGAGATCTGGTTTTCTGCTTGAATTTTCTCGATATTTTTGATATTGTATATCTTTTTGTGATGAATAGCTGAGTTTGGAATTGGTGAAACTAGTCCTACTATTTTCTTCAAAACCTTTCTTAATTGAGCTGTTAGATTGTTACATGTGTTTTGGTCTAGGAAGCAATGTTGCATTTGATATTCAATACGAGGGATGAGAACTCTGTTTAGAATATATTCTGCATGTTTGTTTGTTATTCTTTTTTTCCTGAAGGCTTGATACAACAGTTGTGATTTCTTGTTTAATTCGAAGAGTTGTATCCCTGGTCTGTTTTTTACTTCCTATCCATATTCCTAAGAATCTAGTAAAACTGTTGCAATCATTCTCAATTACTTCTTGCTGGTTTACTTCAATCTTTACTGAGTTTGATCCTTTGTTATGACTACTTATTGTTATCAATATGGACTTGTTACCATTGATCTGGAAGTTGTTAGCTGCATAAAACCACTTGACTCTTTCAAGGATATTTCCTATATTTTCTTCTGATCTGGCGATCCATGTTGTATTATCCATATATGTTATTGCAGCTTGTCGGATGTTTAGTCGTGTGGTTTTGTTTTTATTGTGATTAATTTCCCATTCACAATTCATGGAATATCCCAGTTTTGTATCATTCTGGATTTTATATAGCAAGGGGTCATAAAAGATGCACTATAGAAGAGGAGAGATCGTTTCCCCTTGGTCTATTTCATCTCCTGCCATTACTTTCTTTGTTATTCCTACATCAATAATTACTTGTAGAGATCTGCTGATGAAAGGGTCTAATATGAGTGTTCTGAGATTCTCTGGAATTTTGATTTTTTGGAGTGCTTTTTGTAATATCTCCAAACTGATCGTGTCATATGCCTTGGCAGTATCTTGGAATAGGATCCACAGTTCTTTTTTCTTTTCTCTGGCCTCTTTGCAGATATTGTTTAGCAAGTGGATAGGTTCTGAAGTGCTTTCCTTTGATAGTCCTGCGAAGTTGGGGCTCTTTAGAATATTGTGCTGTTTGTATATGATAGACAGTCGATTAGTAATGATTTTGGTAAAACACTTTTGTGAGATATTCAGGAGAACTATTGGTCTGGTGTTGCTTAGAGTGCCTTGCTATTGAGATCAGGTAGAGTAGACTTTCTTTTCATGCTGCTGAAATCATATTGTAGATTAGGTATATGTTCATTAGTTGACATAGCATCTTTTTTTCTATTGTTTTCAGGTTTTTGAGCATTTCATATTTGATCTTATTGGGTCCTACTGCTTTGTCATTTGAAAGATCTTTTAGAACTTCTTCAAGCTCACTTTTTGAAATAGTGTTCGTCATTTCTTTGTACCATTTTTCTTCTATTTTAGCTTTAGGAACATATTGTTTCTTTCATTTTTTATCTAATAAGTTAAAGTTGTTATTTCTTTTCTTGAAAGCTTTTTTGTAGTACTCTTTAGTTTGGTGCAGAATTTCCTCTTTGTTTACTGATATGTATATACTCTCTTTCCAATTTCATCTTGAATACGGATTCTGTCTATAGTAATCTTGTCTCAGAAGTTATTTGTCAGGTCCTGTACTATCTTTCTTTGATTCTCTCTGAGATTCTTGTATCTCTGTTGGATTACTCGTTTGATTTCCATATTGGTTCAGTTTCTTTCTTTATTGAGACATATTTTCCTGAGGGAACTGACTGTCTCTTTAAGCTGTTGTACCAATATATCATCTTTTCTTCTTCTTTGAGAATGCTTAAGAGTGCTTGAGTTGATTCGAGTGCTGGTGCTATGGATGCTATATCTTGATTGATTCTTTTGCATTCATTTTATAGTTTTTGTCTCTGGGCTGGTCCTTCTAGAGGATCTAGTAAGCTAGACCAATTGTTAAGAATCTTGGTGATTAAATGGTAACTGTGAAGCGCAAGTTGTTCTCTTTGACTTTTCTTATGAAAATTTATCTTGATCTTTTCTCTTGTTGTTCTTTTTTCACAATATAAGTAGTTGAAAGCTGAGATTATTAAAATCTTTTCAAATGCCTTTCATGTGTCTTGGATTAGTTGCTTGCACTTGTTGATATTGGTATGGTTGGAATGTATTGTTTGGATTAGAGTTGGAATGTTACTTTGTTGTAATTTTATATTAATCTTGTGTCCGTATTTCTTCCATTATGATTCTATTGTTTTGGAGATGTTGATTACTTTTTCCTTATCTGATAGTTTTTGAACATGATGTCTTGTGTGATTTGAACTGATAGTATAGTATAATTACTGTTAGAAATTGTGCAGAAGTCCTTATTATTAAATTGGAGTATGTTGTTTGCTATGCCATAGGATTCCCAGATATAGTCAATTCTACTGAAGCTTATATTGTTTTTTCATGTGTGGATCATCTCTATTGGTTTCTATAGTTGATGGAAATCAGAGAGATTCCAACTATTCATGACATTAAATAGTTCGATTGTGGGGTCTTCTGGCTTGGAGAATTCTCATGTGTTACTTGTTGTTCTATGGTCTATTCTTGGATTGAGTGTTATATTGAAGTCACCCATTATTATAATCTCATAGTTTTTCCATGAATAGGTCTGTAATAGGTTTAAGATCTTTTTCTGTAGTTCACGACTTTTCTTTTTGTCACTGGGCAAATATATATGTTGCTGAAATTCATAGATCCTTGATGCAATTGATGCAATTATTTGACACAATTAATTGAGTCACTATTAAAACATATAAATAATTAAGTCATGGCACAATTATTTTTGGGGATTTTGGGAATTGAGTCAACAGAAAATAATTTATGCCACATGTATAGTTCAATGTATATTAAAAATAATTTTGTTTGTCAAACTTTTAACATAATAAAATATTATATTGTATATTACTTGAGACAATAATAATGAATTTTTAATATTAAACTGTTATACATTATACAAAACAGACACAAACATCCTTTTTTAAGAAAGTCACACATTTGAAAACAACTATTTTAAGATCACCTTATAAGCAATCGGTTCTAAATGCTCATTGTGATTACACTATTTATAAATCAAGTCACATGACATTAACCACGAAAAATTTGAATAGCGAAACAATAGATGGGTCAGTATGGTCTAAAGCGCCTATTAGCCTTAAGCTTTGCAATTTTTTGTTTATCTTCTTCAAACTTTTTGCGCAAATCAACAAGCCCTAGAAAAAGAAGAGAATATTTAAAAGATATGCAAAACATCAAGTCATTAAAAATCAAATCATTTTTTTATTATAGTTACTGTTTCTCTTGGTCTCACGCGTTTGAAAACGATAAAAGTCGACTAGTTCTTTATTTTTTGGTTTTAAGCCCTTAACCTCTTCCGGCTTGGCTGCTGTGACAGTGATTGTACCATCAGTATTAACATTCCTTCTTCCAGTTCTGGTGACTGTTATGAATCCCTCTTCATCTGGTTGGTTATGTTTAGCTTCCAGTTCTTGACGTCTTTTTTGTTCAGCTTCCTCAAATTTGCGCATATATTCGTCAACTTCTCTTTGGAGATCATTAGGATCACGTCGGAGGGCTTTATACTCTTCAATCCATTCTATAATTAAGGATTTTAGACAAGTTTAACGCAAAAGGAGAACAATTTGAAAAAGTTTGAAAGTTTACTATCAAGGCCCAAAGAGAGAACTGAGTGTTTGGCATTCCAAAGTCTCATTTTTTGTCTCATATTAAGTGCATTGTTTAATCCTTCCGAACTCTCAAATATCACGTAGGCCGAAGAGCCTGGAATAAGAAACGTTCTTAACCCAAAAACCTCACGTATAAGAAGCTTGTTTTTTTCGGCAGTTCCAATTCTTGGCCTTAGGTTTCTCCTCTTCCTTAATTTCTTTCCCTTGTTCTCCGACGAAATTATTCCAGGATCCTTCTTGTCAAAGTCATTATTTTCATCAATCAAAAATTCTTCTCTATCAGGAACCCCGTGAAATATTACGCCTTCAATCTCTCCAAATTCCTCAAATATAATTCTAACGTGTTCCTCAGTTGCATCCGTAGGCAGATTCGAGATAAATAAAGTTCTCTCGGGCGGAACCTTTGTAGGTGAATCTTTACTTCCGCGTGATTCGTGGCGTTTGAAAAATAAATAATGAAAGATTGACTTCAGGTTTCCGGTAATAAAAGGTGAATCTACTTTAATTTCAAGAATTTTAAACCCTGTTTTGGAAAGTTCTTCTAGAGGTAATTTTTCACCCATGTCAAGAGAGTTTTTTTGGTTTTTACACGTATCAGTAACGTGTAAGTTAATTTATGTTAGTACGCAGATATGCTGTGTAACGCGTGGTTTTTAATACATTAATGTAATTAAAATAAGCGAAATAAACAATGCTCGAACACTTATGAAATAATGCAATTTAGTTTTAACTTTGGAAAAAGTATCTTTATTATTTTATCTCGATAATTTATACTCGATATATTAAAGAACAAAAGTCGCTTTACAATCGAAGCTTTCCGAGCGTCTGAGAAGCATGACGGATCGTACCAATTTGAGCTCCAGCTCTGATGACGCGTTGCTAGCTCTGGACGAACGAGCTTCGTTACTCTTGTCTGCTCGACGCACAGAACAAAAAAAAAATTTTAACGTATCAAACTTGAAAGAATCAATAAATTACGAAACGCACGAAGTTGGGCAAGAAACAGACAACACTAATTACTCAGAGGGTGAAGATTTATCCAACCGTTCGACAGAGAACGAACTTAAAAGTGATAACGATTTTGACCCGATCGACTCTTCTCCAATGTATCAAGTCGATAAGCATGTCATCAACGAAGAGTATGATTTTCGAGAATATTATGAAGGGCAGATCGACGATCTTGAAGAGGAAGTAGAAGAAGAGGAAGAAAGGGAAGGAAATGAGTATGATCAAGAGATTCACGAAGAGATTTACACAGACGAAGATAGCAAAAATTTGATTGATCAGAATGGTATAAATGATAAATTGCGGAATCAAGGTCAAAATGCATACAAGAAAATTCGATCTTTGGAAAATCAGATCTCGTTATTTAAGAAAAAAAAAGAGGAACTAGATGAACGTATTGAAGAACTCGAAGTAGAAAAAGAAATGGAACATGAGGAAAAACTTGCTTTAGAGGATGAAAGAAATAATTTAGAACGACAGAAGGATGTTGCTTTGGAGAAGTTACGTTTAATGTCGATTGACTACATAAACATCGAAAATAAGCTGGAAGAAAAAAACAAAAAAGAATTGGAACTAAAAAGTAAGGTCAAAATTTCGAATGAAAGAATTCAAGAATTTAAAGAAGATCATGCTATTCTGCTTGAAGAACGTAACATTTTTGAAGAGCAAAATATAGATTTGTTGAAGAATGTGCAGGAACTTAACAAAAAAATAGTTGAATTAGTTGAACAAAAAACGAAATTATCGAGTACATTGGAACATTTACAAAAAGATCATGAGAGATTGGAAACCGAGCATGCAAAAATGAAAGAGGACGATACTGAAAAAATAAACAGTTTATCGGAGGAAGTGGGGACGCTCGAGGAACAACTTGCTCGTATCATGGGTGGTGACGAGCGGCTTGAAGAGTATGAAAGAGAGAATGAGAGATATGAACTGCGTCTCAAACAATTGGGGGAAACAAATAGAAATTTAGAAAAACAAAACCGATTTTTGGAGAATCAAAGAAGTGAACTACAATCCCGCCGAGATCATTTGACCATAGAAAGGGAAAGACTTCTTTTACAAGTGGAGGGTTTGTCAACCAGTCTGGAAATAATCAATAAAAATATGAATTCAGCACAAGAACGCCATGAAGCGAAGAATGCAGAATTTTCCGAACAACAATTAAGACACACCGAGGAAACCAAAAAAGCCATACATTTAAATGAATCCTTAAGACAAGAACTAGAAAAAACTCTCGAAGAGAAAAAAATGCTAGAAAACCAAATTGGCATGGCCGAAGTTGAAACTTCCAACTTGTTAAGAAAGGTCGAAGATTTGGAAAATTTGAAGTCTAACATTAATAATAACTTGGGAAATTTGCAGTCTGGAATTGCAGAAAAGGATATACAACATTCTACTAATAGAAGGACGGATGATGAGAATACTGCCGGAAAAGAAACTCGAGTCGATAACAACCAATTACAATCCGAAAGGGACGTGCTGAAGACGGAAAATGCCAAACTTTCAAGGGATTTACAGAAGGTTAATGATAGAAATCAACGTTTAGAGATTCAACTAAGTGAAATGGTCGACATGATGGGAAATAGATCGAACGAATTGTACGCTTACCCTTCGGAAACCCTGCGATCTTTGAATTTAGGTTCAGATGATAAAAATCTATTGGCGCATTTGGAAAATGAGGTGGTGGTCTTGCGTACACAGTGTAGTTCGTTGCAGGCCGAACTGCTTTCTAAAAACGAACAGAGTTTGCAACTGGAACAATTACGTTTGCAACTGGATACCACTAAGCGCCAGCTTTTTGAGCGTGAAAACGTGATCGTTGAGTTGAAAACGAGAATAGAATTGAACGAATTGGATATCAAATCTAAGCAACTTATGATCGAACAACTGCAACAACATAATGATCAAGCTCTTAATAACTCATTACTAGATGCAGGGGACATTTCTCACAGCACCATTACTTCTGGTAGTGATTCATTCATTATTCAGTACGAACATATGATAGAAGATTTGAAGGCTAAGCTTGACGACGCATATGTTGAGAATGGAAAACTACTGCATCAACTTACCCAAGTGGCCCAAAGAGCTCAAGATGATTTTAAGGCAGCAAAAATTCAAGAGCTCCAGATTCAAAATACAGAGTTACAGCGCATTCTGAGGTTAAGGGAAGAAGAGATAATCCGGGAACAAAACAGGACCTTTGACCAACAGGCTAAATCTCAAGTTCGCGGCGAAATTGTCGAAGGAATAAGTGAATTGGTAAACAGTTCATTTAATTCTACAAATAAGGTATCTTTGAAATAAATTAATATGTTTTCCACTATATTGAACTTAAATTCCTATCCTATCTTTGATTGGATAGGTGGTGGACATTTCTCTGTCACAAGACCTTTCCTTCTTACGCAGCGATGATTCTCACTCCAATCGTCGATCGACTTTTACTCCGCATAAGAAATCTGTTCAACCTGAATTACAAGCCATAAAGGTTCAACTAGGCGATCTACATGAGCAGCTTGAGTCAAAGAATGTTGATCTCGAAAAAGCAATTCTTACTGCACAAGATCTTTCCACGAAACTTGATGATGCACAGGAAAAAATCCAATTCATGGAAAACTGCATGCAAAATACTGATAAATCAATTTCTCTTTTGCGAGACGAGTTGTTCCGAAAAAAACAAGTTATAAATGAAATGGAGTCAAGATTGAAAAATGTAATTTGTTCGCGATGTGGAGGCTCAATGGAAATACCTACTAATGCAGTTTCAAACCGTAGTAAGATGTACGTGTAGTAGCGTCTGTGTCTTTTATGATATGTTGGCATAATATTCATATAAATGAATTAATTTTGTTTTTTTTTTGGATGTGATTGTGTAATAGGATAGAAAAGGATATTGAAGTTACTCTGAAGAAGAACCTGCAGACCGTGGAATATATTGATGAACTCGTGAAAGTTGTTTCGCGACAAAATAATTTCGCTAACCTTAATCAATCAAATTTTTCACAATCTATGCAGAGCATTCAACAAATGATTGAAGGCTTATATAAACAAGCTGCCAATATGCAGAAAATTATGGAAGAAAATGCAGAAGTGTTGAAACGCCTGGCGGAATCAGCATTTACGGAATCTCCCAAGAAGCCACGTAGACAAACTCCAAACTCAAGTAAACTCATTCGCTCTCCAAAAATGGTTGATGACACGTTGGAAATAAAGCGTGAAGATTTGAAAGCGATAGTGGTTGCAGGAGGAAATATGATGAATACCCCGTCGAAGCTTGTTTCCCAAATCGACAGTTTTGCTACCGCTGTGTTGGAACAAGAATTTAACATGTCGGGGATCGAAGATCGCGTCCAGCTATTTAGTGAATTATTTGAAAATTACGTGAAGAAATTTGAAACATTCGAGATTTTACAAAATCGAATTATGCAAGGTTTCAATTTTACTTTAAACATTTGTTTATTAACAAGCTTATTAAATCTTTATACAAGATATGATATAAATTTTAATCGTTCGTCATTCATTGGTAATATTTAGATCTAAATAATCATCGAAAGATTTCAGACACAGATTCGAAAAATAATGGCAGCATTAACATTTTGATAACAAGCGTCCATGAATTATCAGCAGACAATATTCAATTGTCTGCACAGATAAAAAAATTGCTAATATTAATGAAATCGAATATTCTTCCGGAAAACAATTTTGCCAAAACTTTGGTTCACCAAGAGACTCGTGAAGAAGTCGAGAAATTGAGTAAAATAATCATGGTTCAAGATCAGATTATGGAAGATTACGAAGAGAAGCTTGAACTTCTTAAACACAAAGAAGAGGAACAGATACAAAAAGAAATGCCTAATTTATCTATTTCTAAGAACAGTGACATCTCGGATCAGAATGACCAATGCGATTTGCAACTACAAATCCAAGAACTTCTTAATGCGTGGCAGCTGGAAGTAAATGCTAATGCATCCCTTCGTGCGGTCATCAAAGAGATGAAAACAAGATCGGAAAGTAAAGAAACGGAATTGAATAATAAAATAGAAAACCTGATTGTTCAACTTAATAACATATCTGAGCAACTTCAAGTATTCAAGATACGAGCGAAAAATTTTGAGTCCAAGTTTCAGCAAGCAGACGAATCCCTTAAGAAAAAAATTGAGAACGAGGAAATTCTACGGAAAGAGTGGAACGAAATGGTCGAAGGTCACGCCAGGGATTTAGAGGCATTGAGACACCGCTGGAACAAGGAACGTGCTTTGCTGAAAGAATCCAGTACTAAAACAAAAACTCAACAATTAGCTGAATTAGAGGCAAATCACAAAGAACTCGAAGATTCATGGAAACAGGAAAAAGAAATATTGAATAAAAAATTGCGAACACAAAAAGAGGCTTCTGAGCGAGAAATCAAAACACTACAAAAGGTGAATACATCTTCTATAGGTACACCTGACAAATTTTCTATTACCAATCATAATTCATGCTCAGCTTGTTTCATTGTTTTATTAGGAAATAGAAAAGTTGGGTTCGACGATTAGAGAGTTAAAAGAAGAATTGTCATCTGTTATGGCAAATAAAAAGACCTTAACATTGGAAAAGGCTCTTTTGACAAAAGAAAAATCGGAATTACAACAACAGTTAGATAACCTGCAAAAAGTAAGAAAGCAAAAATAGCATGGTAGAGAAAATAATCATCTTCAAACGTTCACTCATTCACCAAACTTGAAATAGGAATCAACCCGTTACCGCAGCAAGAATGCATCAGTCACAGAACTCGAGGGTCGAATAAGACGGTTACAGAAAGGTCAGTCACAAACCAAGTTATTGATTAAAATGTTGATTGACATTTCTTAATTGTAAGATGTTTTAACAGAAAAGGATGTCACCTCGGAAAAAGCATCCCAAAAAATAAAAGATCTTCAAAGTGAACTTCAAATAGAAAGGGAGAAGACATCCAAGTTGAATAAAGAAAAAAATTCAGCAATAAAAGAAAAATCTGAGTTGCAACGGAAGTACATGATTTCTAACGAGGTATTCATTTTAATTGAGTCTGCTCGCTTGTTTTTAATAAAATTCATAACATGAAAATCTTGCGAATAGATGAAAGAGTCTCTTGAAACCGATATACGTGACGAAAAAGAACATGTCAAAGCACTTGAAGTGGAAATCCAGAATATCACAGATCAATTACAAACTGAACGTCGTGACCACCAGTTCAAGAGCGAACAACTATCAAGATATGAAGACGAATTGCAAGCTGTACAAGAACAATGTAATCTGTTGCGGGAAAAAATGGAAGAACTACAAGACACTTTAAGCCACGAACGTAATCAATTTAAGATTCAGCTGCAACACGTTGAAACAGCAAATAAACGTCGCACTGGAGTAAGTATACTACCTAATTTATTTTTTAATCGCTTTCATTTATTTATTTACACTTGAAAATTTTCTTTGGAATTCAGCCTGTTGACGATGAAGAAGTCAATATGATCTTGGATAAAAATTCGAGATTGCAACACGATCTAATCGCAACGAACAACAAACTCCAGGAGTTGAAGGAATCTGCACAAAATGAAATCAACGCTCTCCAAGAAGAATTCCAAGCAACCAAACGACAACTGGAATTAATAGAAGAATCGCAGGCGGTTAACTCCAATTCCGATGATGTCAAAAGGTCTATTACTTTTAGATGACAAGCCAATAATCTTAATGATTTCGTTTTTTTGTTAACGCCCTTTTATATAATTCAGCAGAGAAAGAATCCATGAGGAATATCAGCGAAAATTTGAAGAACAAGTGATTGTCATAGTTGTTTTTTTTTTTAAAAAAAAAATTTCATTATTTAATCGACTCTTTTCCAGGATGCGAAGTTTAAGCATAAGTATCAATCCGAGTTAAGAAACGAGCGAAAAAGATATATCGAAGAATGTGATCTTTTAGTCAAAGAAGTTCGATATCTCAGAGCAAGATGTATGCGAGAATCAGGATTCCGTGCCGACTTGAGTTATCAAAAAAAGTTTATGATGTTACTGCTGGGTGGTGTTGAATCATGGTCTGTTTTAAAATTCTTTTGCTTTTGCCAATTCCAAGTTCACGATCTCGAGCATCTTTCTATTCTAAATCCCTAGTGAACAAACGACATTGCTTTTGATATCTGACATACAAAATTCAAACCGTCGCGTATCCCACATGCGACCTTCGCCGCTATTGATTAAATTTCGTGGTGCCGTGACAGCCATACTTGCAATTCAAAGGATGAGGTATTTACATATACTTCTTTGTGTTCATTTTCATCAGTTAATAAACTTTCGATTCTCTTTGTAGGATTCTTAAAAACTCTTGGTTAAGATGTAGAGAACTAAAACGAACAATACAACAACAGCGACATTAGATTCTATATTATTATTACGCATTTTTTTCAATTTTTCAATATCACTTTGTAACATAACTCGACAAAATTATCGACAATTAGAACAATTTGTATTTATATCATTAATACTAGAGTTTCGACTTTTCATTTAAATATCGATACGTAATTCAACGTTTATTTTACACAATTTAGTATGACATTATACTATCAAATGCCCCAACCCTTAGTCTTACTTCAGGTCGATCTTTTAGGGCTGCTAGCAACCCTTCAACTGTCACATCGAAATGACCCAAATGATGAAATGACAGTCTACTTGTAAAAGGATTATTGATGCTAAAATCCTCTAATTTTTGGAGTTTTTGAATAATATTAAAAATCGATGCGTCATTTATAAGCGATGAGTCGCCAGTTGTCTCCAGTTCTAGTTCGACAAGGTTAGGACAACTCTCTAGTAGTCGCAACAGTCCGGCAGAAGTTAATATGTTACCAGAAGAGAACTCGTATAATTGTATGAAGGTAAGTGATTTTAATTTAGGAAGTAATAAAGCCTTAGGATCTGTATTTTTTAACAAAGGTTTGTCATCCAAGTCGCAATTCTTTAATGTTAAAAATTGTAATGTTTGGCTACATCGGCCTTGGAGAATCGACTTAAAATGGTACATAGTTGGTCAGTTCCTGAAAGATAATAAAACGTCAAAGTTTAATACATACAATTATCACGGAGCTTGTTACTTGCCGACACCATATTGTTAGATCGGTGAGAGCACATCCTTCTGTGATATGCCCAATCCCATAACCGTGAAAATATCTCGATTCCTTGTTGGATGCAAAATATCGAAAGAATTACAATTATTTGACTTTAAGCAAAAAGAATTATATAGATGTGATTCTCGGTTTACTAACAAGCACTACTTTTTTTAAATTGGTGCAATATTCACCAACTGAGAACGACAAAGCGTCGCTACAAAATGGTGAAGATCCATGCAGTGAGACTTGTTCCAAACTATGTCCCATTTTTGCGAAAAAATCAGTTCGTAACGAAACTTCGTGGCAATCACGAATATCAAGGTCAAGGGTGAACGTCAATAGATTCCAAGAAGCGTCTATGCTAATGAGGTTATATAATAATGTTTTTAGTTCAGGTGACCGAGTCTTGGAAGGAGTTCTACGCGTCCTAGCAGTAATATGTAGGTTTCTAATGTAATTCGCATAAGGAAAATTTTGGTTTTGCGAAGCAAGCACTTCAACGAGTCTTTGCAACTGTTCAAAATACAAAATCTGTACATCTTGCCAAAAGAAGGGTGCCGCATTTCTAAAAAACTGAGTTGACAAGCAAGCACTGTTGAAGCTGTTCTGCAGCTTCCAAATGAAGGATCCGAAAAACCTCGTACCAAATATTGTCGTTAAGTTGAACTGCACCCATCAAATTTTTTTGCATGTTACGTTACATGCACCGTTTATATTTATAATAATATAAAATATCAATATTAAACAAATTGTATTGAATAATTATTTTTTTACAATTACAAATATAAACTTGTATTTCAAAATAGTAAAACTTGATTAAAAAAAAAAATAAAAACAATTTTAAGATTCAAATTATTGAAACAATCTATTATTACTATTTATAATTAAATAAATTCTTTGACTTTTATCTTATTATGATGTAAAAATATTTAAAAAATTATAAAAAAAAATTAATAAAAAAAATAAAAATAAAACAAACAAAAATTTGTTATATTTTTATTTCTATAAACTTTATTATTAAATTTATTTGTTTTAAAAAATAATTAAATAATTAAATAATAAATAATTTTTTTTAAAAAATAATAATAAATATATTTGTTTTATAAAAAACAACTTTTTTTACTAATTCATTTATCAATTCAAAAGACAGATATTCTTGAAAAAAATTTTTTTATTTTTCAAAAATAAAATCTAAATATATTTTTTAATATATATTTTTAAAAACAAAAGTTTCTTTTATTTATTTATCTTTTTTTTTTCAAAAACTTACTTATTTGATTTATAATAAAAAAATTTTATTGAAAAAAAATATATATAGAAAAATATTTTTCTTTATTTTTTTTATAAAATTTAAAATTTTAGAAAAGTCTATTAGTAAATATATTTTAAGTTCCATAAGAATCTTGGATCTATTATAAGTAAATATTTTTATTAAAGATAAATAAATAAACTAATGTTCTAATCCATAAATGTGAACATATAATTTTTTTTATTAATCAAATATTTATAAATTAAGATCTTTTAAAATAACTTATATTAAAGTAAAATAATTATTATTGATATATTTATTCTTAAAACTTTGACTATTTATTAATTTAATATTTGGGTAATTATTTTTGAAGGTGAATCGGAAATTTCTGGTGTAATCCTAAAATTTATATTATATATGTATTGTTTAAAAGCTGGATCTGAAAAAATCATATCTAATATTTTTGTAGTCTTCAAAAATAATTACCCATTTAATATAGTTATAGTAACAAGATATAGTTATTTTAAAAATATATTAGTAACAATATTGATTTTTTATTTAACTTTAAAGTTATTGGCTTAAAAGGTTTATAACTATTTTACTTATTGTTTTGAAAGATTAACTTGGATTTTGATATATTCTAAAGAAGTATAGTTAGTCACAATTGTAAATTTTTGTTTTTTTTTCAAATATACAGTGTGTAACAAAACTTTTTGAAATTTTATTTACATGACATAAATATAAATAACTTTTTCAAAACAAAAGCAATTCATGTGAAATT
>CAJVPV010000885.1:0-18371 GCA_910591835.1 Acaulospora morrowiae
AGTTTCAAGTTTGCCTGGCGAAGAACATCTAAGATGATATTCACATGATTACAGTGATCTTGAAACGTTTTGGAGAAGATAGTAATGTCATCCAAGTATACTTCAACAAAATTTTTTTTGTAGGATCTAAAAAGTTCATCCATGAGACGTTGGAAAGTAGCAGGAGCATTGCACAACCCATAAGGCATGACATTGAACTCATAAAGTCCATATTTCGTAATGAATGCAGTCTTCTTCTTATCTTCATTGATCATGGCTACTTGCCAGTATTCACTTGCTAAATCAAGACAGGTAAACCATTTGGCACCTTGAAAGAAATCTAGGAGATCATCAATCACTAGGAGAGGGTAGATATCCTTTTCTGTAACCTCATTCAATTTTCGGAAGTCAACACAAAATTATTTCTTGCCATTTTTCTTTGATACAATCACAACTGGAAATGTTCAAGGGCTGGAGGTAGAACTGATGATTTCTTTTTTATCATCTTATCAATTTTGCTTCTGATGAAATCTCATTGATCTAGTAATGTTCTATATGCACATTGCTTGATAGGTTTTGTATTTCCTGTATCGATAGAGTGTGTAATCACAGTGGTTCTTCCTAGATCTTGAGTTTGCACTTCTTTAGAAATCTGTTCTACAAACACATCTTTATTTTCTTTTATAGTTTGGTCAACTACTTGTTGTTCATCAGTTATTATATTAATTTTGGAGTAGTTTCTTGATTGATCATGTGATCAAAAAGATAGATTGCTGGATTTTCTTCAATTTGGGCTTCAAGTTCTTTATCTTCTTTATGTTTCTCATTTCTTTTAGCATAGTCAGAGTAGTATTTCTCTTGTTCTTTCAAATCTTCATTATTATATTCAATCTCTTCAAGTTCATCATCACTGTTTTCTGAATCCATGATATACTGAGGTGTTTCATCAGTGAAATGTGTAATTGCGATCTTGACAGTTTTGTTCTGATATTAAATCTGTAAGGTTTTGAAATCAAAATCCCACTTGGCCCTTATCTTTTGAAACCAATCAATTCCCAAAAGAAGAGTTTTCTCTTGAGATTCAATAACTTGCAGCTTGATCGGAATGATCAGATCTTGAATGCAGATTTGAACTTTAGTAATCTGACCCAGTGCATAGACTCTGTTTCTATTGACAATGACTACAATAGTTTTGAATGAAGTATCTGGTTTCAATCTTAACTTATGCATCAGTTTGTTCGTGATGATACTGACTGCAGCTCCTGAATCAAGAATGATAATTACAGGATTTTCCTTTATTCTGACATAGCATTTAGCCGATAAAGTCTTTCTAGAGTCATTTTCTGATTGCAGATAATTGGTTTCAACTGTCTTCTTTGGTCTCTTGAGGATCTTGACAAAATTCATTCGTTGGTTAGGGTATTGAAGCATTTGTCCCACAGTGGCACTTGATGGTAACTTGAGTATATCTTCAGAAACATTATATGGTGTAAGCTGATCAACCACAGACAGTTGGATTTCATTTTTGGCTTCTTTGTCTTGGATGAGATAGGTTGCACTGAAGAAAATTGATAATGGACAAATAGGTCTTCTATTTCTATTGGTTGAGTAGTATTCTTCTTTAATCGCAAGTTAAATTCTTTTGCTAATTCTGATCATTTGCTTTTTCTTTTTGTTCTTTTTGATTGATAGTGTAGGGCTGAGGTCTGACTTTTTGTCTCACATATACAAGTTCTTCTTCTTCACTGGATACTTCTTTATCAGAGGTATCTTCAATTGTAAGATAGTTTACACGTTTGTTTTTCTTGACATATTGATTTTGTTGATAATATTGCTAGGAGGGCATAAGTCTTTCAGATAAACAATCACAGGCAATATGTCCTACTTGGCCACACTTGAAACAAGTTCTTGTATCTCTTTGTAGTGTATATGCTAGTGGTGACCTATATGTATTAGGCTTGTAATAGGGCTTGTTTTTTCTTTCAACTTTGGCAGAAATATCTTCAATTTGAGCTGCAAGCTTTAGATATATTTTTTTGAATTTCTGGACAAGATCATTCATAAAATCTCGAGGAGTTTCTTTATTTTTGAATCCAAAAGTCTTTTCTGGTTTGGCTCTGATAGGTTGTTCATAGTTAATAAGGTCTTGACTATTTTCATATTATTGAGCAAATTGTAATGCTGCAGCAACATCTGCAGACACATTCATAGCCACAAGAAGAGCAACTTCGGGTCTTAATTCTCTAAGAAAATGACGAAGTTTCTGAAGATTTGATATGTTTTCTTTAAGGTCTACTTGTTTAATAAGTTTTTTGAAATCTGTATAGTAATAATCCACAGATTCAGAGGGGCCTTATCTTCTTCCTTCTAAGTCTTTAAGCCATTTGTTTTGCCATCATTGAGTACAGAACTTGTCTTTGAATGCTTCTTCAAAATCTGCTGGTCTGTAGAGATCTCTAGTATAATTAGTTCCATTGGTAGTAACATATTTAATCCACCAGTCTTCAGCTTCATCCTGGATGTAGACAGCTAACATTTGCATCTTTTTTGTTTGTTCCCATTCATTTACTTGACTTGCTTTAGTTAAAGGTGAAAAACCAGATTAAAGGATCTTGAGTTTCATCTTCAAAGAATGATTCCACTCGAAGAACTTGAGCATTGTTGTTGGCCTTTAAGTAATTAAACATGTTTTGTATAGTTGTCATGGTATTTAAGGTATTGGGTTTTTGAAATAATAAATCTAAATTTAAATCTTTGTTATTGAATAAATAATTAATAAGGGGATTGTCAGGGATGATATTAGGTATATTTAAAATATGTTCAGACGAAATAGAACTTGTATCTTCAAATAAATTATTTTCAATTGGTTGAGTAGTAAATGAAATATTAAGGGAAGAGAAAGGTTCAATAATTTCTATATTTGCAAGATCAAAAATAAAATTATAATAAATATTAAATGCTTGAAAAGTTTCTTTGACGATTCTGTTTAAGTGAACAGGTTCAGAGTATCTGATAGATAAGATTAATTGTTATACTGTACTGATGTGGGGAAGGAAACTAACAATTTGTTGGACAAAGTAATGATAGGTTCTAAATAAATATTGGATAGCAGAAAAGGTAATATAAAACCAATTCCAAAAGTGATTAAAGCGAATATTATAATTTTCAATAGGGAAAAAGCAAACAGTACAAGATTCGTCTGGCTGTCTTTGCTGAAGGTCTTTCTTAATTAATTCTGGATTGTTTAAGTGCAATTGGTCGTGCAAGTAGTTAATGCTCACAAATGTTCGATAATTTATCATAAATCTTTTTACTGCTGATATTCTTTTTGTTAGACTTTGAATTCCAAATTACAGACTTTCTCTTGCTGTAAATATCTCCAATACTGAACAAAGTTTTCACATAGTCTTCTTTAAGATTTGTTTCTTTACAGTTTTCTCAAGATAGATGAGCAGTATCTCACAGTCACCACCAATTTGTCATACTGTATATCGTTTCTACCTTAGGAGAAAGATAAAGATGGAGAACTAGTAGCAGGGAGGTACTTTAGATAGACAGGGTCACTGTAGTATACTAAAGTTCCTAGAGGTGTACAAATTAGTACAATTCTGAGATATATGAGGTCAAGTAAAAGAGGCAATGGTGATTTGTTTTTCAAAGGTCAAGTTATTTGTTTAATAAAATATATGTTCAAGCCTGTCAATTCCTAGGCAAAATTGGAGCCTTTATATACATGTTTGAGTTATAATATTTTTGTACATGATAGATATATGCTATGGTAAAAATATAAGCTAAGATATAGATATTAGCTTCATTAGAATATTCAACTATAGTAGCATGTACATAGATAAACACTTTGGTGAAAATAATACAGAAAGTAAAGATAAAATAAAATAGAAATATTTTAGAAATAGTAAAGATGCAATAGATACAATAGATGCTGAAGGTGCAGCAACAGGTCTGTAATACAAAACTATTCTAGAAGAACTAACATTTTAAGGGTCAATGCTAGTGAAAATTGGACAAGGGATAGTGAAGATCTTGAGCGAAAATCAAGTGTAACAATGTTTACATCTAATTACTATTATATACTACTTTAGAAATTTTCATTACTAAATTTTTTCACACCTTGGATTATTCACCTCTAACTTTTTTCACCATTGATCTTAGAATACACTAATTATGTGATGTGGCAGTATATTACATTACTGTACCTACTTTTTTATCCATGACATTATAAAAGACCAAAACTTATTTTATCAAATCATAATCTTAATAGATAAATAACTTATTAAGTCAAACATTCTACTCAAATTCCAAGGTCTCATTTTAGCTTTGGAAATGTATTAACTATTCAGTACTAAAGCCAATTCAAGTTACATCAAATATAATAAGAATGGCAATAGTTAGCATCATAGATAGGTTAATATTAATTTACATATTTTTCATGTAAAGATATTTGATATAATTTATGTATCAATATATATACTTAATAAAGTTTTATATCTAATACTCTTTTACAATTAAAAAAAATCCAATAAACAATTATTAAATAGATAAAAGTTTATATAGTTATTTTTAATAATATAAAAAAAAATATACAAAAAACTTTTTTAAATATAATTAAAATATCATTAGGTTATAATTTTAAGAAATATATTTAAAAATCAATAATAATAGATCATTATTGTAATTTAATATATAAATTAAGCAACCAAAAATTATAGAAATTTGAAATATTATTATATTATTATTATTATGTTCAAATATTTAAAAGTCAATGTCAAAATATATATATTTTTTAATTATAAACAAACATTAATGCAAGACATTTTATTAAACCTTAGTTTATAGTCATTTAAATTAATAATCTTTTACATAAATTATTGTAAATTAATTGTAACCTATTGAACATGCAGTATAAAATTAATATATTGCCACCAAGTAGATGTTTAATCCATGTCAAGACATTTATTTTTTATTATATGGTAATTTGATAAATAATAGTCTCATGTCGAAATTTTTTTTTTTTAAAAAAAAATCAAGTACAAAAAAAATGATTAAAAAAATATTATTTTTTGAGAATTTATCAGTTCAAAATAATTAGATACATTTATGTTTTATAGTCATCTATTGAATTTTAATGATAGTGGATTAAATATAAAAATAATTTATAAAATAATTTAAATAAAAATTTTTTATATACAGTATATAAACTTATTTATTTTTAAAATCCTCTTTAGATCCATTGTAACAAATAATTCGATAAAGAATTTTGAGATAAAAATTCACTCGATTGAAGATTGTAAGCTTTGATTTTCGAAAGATTTGGTACAAGAGGGTAGCGCAAAGAATAAAGTTGTAAGAATCACTTTGAGACACTAGGACCAGTAAATTTTAAGGTTCTTTGAGTTTTCGTATGACTTATGAGCTAACCCTCACAACTTAATATCATATAATCCTTCTCAAAAAAGGCATTCCTATGTGACAGAGTTCAAACTTACGCATTAGACACCCTTTCATATATGGACAATAATACTGTAAAATATAGTAAGAAGGAATGATCGAAGCGAGTCCATACAGAAAAAAGATTGTTCGATGCAACAGACATTAACCGACAGATCTTGCAAAGTCTCCAAATCTCCTGCCATTAAAATTTTCTGAGCATTGCAACAAACACTTCTTTATCACAATCCATCATAAAAATTATTGATGCTTAGTTCAATATTAAAAAGGATAATCTTGATTTCAGAGTCTTAACTTGGTTGTCAATAAGTCTTCGGTAAAACTTGATGCAATCGGGATTACAACCAATACGTAGAGAAGTTTTTGTAGTCTTGCCGTTATTAATGTTTAAGCAAGCAGAATCCAACCCTTGACTGTCAAAACTCATGTTTGATATTTCTTGAGAACATCCTCTTCTATGTAACGAGTGATGTATGATCTTCTGTTTATCTGACTATTAAACTCCACTTTCTTCATTTATAAAGATTCATCAAATTTCTGTCTGGTTTAGATTCCTCTCAAGCTCGACGAAAGTTTCAAGAAAAATAATTTTGAGTGTTATAGGTAAATTCAACAAAGGCGTGCAACGCGATGTCACGTTACATTACCCTATTGTCACAAACTGTGGGGAAATTAAGGTGGAGAAATTAGGTAGGAAAAGCTGAAGGTGTGAATTTCTAGAATAGTGTAGGATATTAGACAGATGTAAACATGTAAACAATAGGCGCATGTATAAATACATGCACAATTCAGTAGCATTTAAACAGAGAACAGAGACGTTAGAAAATATTAGTATTAAACAATAATGTGAAGTTTAAAGTAAACTCTTATCTTGTGTTCAATGTGCCAAATAAGACTTGTAATGTGGACTACGCGACTACAAGAGAGAACCGAGGTTATTCCTAAGGGAATTGACATGAAAAAGGTTCTAGGTTAGTCGGTAGAGAAGTTAAAGTGAAGACTAGACGCCTCAAGAGTTAAAGGAGAAAATTACCTTATTGTTTCTGACGCTATGTATAGCAAGAAAAATTGTGTGTGAAAGATTGGCTTTTGACTCGCCGGAAAGCCTATAACAGGAAGAACAGATACAATCTCAGAGTCAGTACCCGAAGAATAATACTCTTCATTGTAGGGTAATGAATCAATATCGCATCACTACTTCGTTTGATGAGGTGTCTCCGTATTAATTGTTCTGACTATGCACTTTAAAAGGTAGTCTAATGGTTAAAGGACGTTTTTCTAACAAAATTTAAGCTGTATAAAGATAATTCTTCTTCGTATGTGTGTTTTGTTCAGTTACAAGTTCCAATATGTAATACATATGTCCTACCTAAAAAGTCTTGTTTAATGACCGTCCTTTGTAATATGAGATTTTGAGTGTTTCTTTTGTTGCATCCAATATACAGCATGTTACGTCTATAAATGAATGTTTCAGTATACAGTATAAACATTGAGAACAGAACAATTATATGTCAAGTTAACATGAAAGTTACTGATTTGATCTTGCAGATTGTTCAATCTGCTCTTCTCATCCGAGTATTGTTAGATGTTATAAAACAAAAAGTCATTACAGTAAAGTTTTCGAAAATATCATAAAGAAAAACTTACTGTAAATATGCCTTTTTCTCATATAACGAATAAATCCCAGAAGATATTTACTTAGAGTTTTATCTCGACCGGCGAGTCTGTCGCTAAAATGGGGCAGTGTCACGTAACTGTTGATGGAGTAAGGAATTTAATGAGTTTTTAGGCGTGTACGATTTGGCTAAGTAAAAAGATAATTCACTATCCTTTATTCACTTTTATTTACATCTTTTTATACATTTTAGTTGGGACGACTACATTCTAAAAATATAGCAACATCGGTTATCTAATGTCTTCTCATGGTTTTCTCTTATTACATAATGCTCGATCAAAATGATTTATACAGTATATAGCATTACTTAAACGTTTTTCACGATCCTCCCCTCATTATCTAACTTTCTAACCCGTTTCTCAACTACTGTTTTATCCACTTCCCATCACCTTTCGCTTACATACCTTTTATCCCACTACTTCTAGTACCACGTTAGTAACAGGTCCTTCGCGGCACTATCGCGGGGTTTAGTGTGAGAGGGAGAATAAAACGATGGTAACGCGATTTGGATCACGTGACCGACGATCGACCCGGGATCACGAGAAGAAAATAAAAGTAAAAATAGATCTGAAACCGGCGCTAGAAAAGAAATAATAATGATGTAATTAGTGCTAGAAGGGAGTAGATTTTCCCTTACCTTCGTTATATTTATAAATTGTTCTTCTAGTTTCTTTGTAAAAAAGTATAAAATGTTGGTATTTATTTTAGAGAACTGGAAGACGTGGATAGTGGTGACTAAAGTAATTTAATAAAGAGAATTACTTACCTCGGTCAGATCGAACGCCTCGCTAGTAGAACTTCACCCTCACATTAGTCACGTGAATTGCATCGCGTCACCTTTTTACCCTAATTACAGTAATATGTAATATAATCAGATTGTTGAAATGCTAACTGTCTGTCACCAACAGAACCGCGCTCTTACATACTTCCAAATAGCGCTTGACAGGGTAGTGGGTGACGGACCAGTACGACACAGCCAGGAGCAGGGCAAAAAGTAATGTCAAATATTCCTTAAATTTTTTTTATTTCTACCATAATATTTAGTCACATTTTGTACTGTAACTGTGGTGTTCTGTTTCTAAATTATTAATATCATCTTTGTGTAATCCAAATTCTAAATATTTATAAAGGTCTTTCCGGGATCTCACAGAAAGACTCATTCTAATTCATCACGTGAAATAGGATCAGAATTAAATTTGGAGGTGATTGATACGAGTTTGGATCTTTTGGACGAATTGTTATTTGACTTGTATTACACACCAGACGCTGGCAAAAAGACCGATAGAAATACTCCATTTGAAGATCAATTAGACATTTTTCTGCTTGTGGAATTAGCATGTTTTAGAAGTGTCCATTTTAGATAAGGCTACTATATTGCTCTGAAAAAATTGGTCGTTATTCTTGATTATACAAAGTGCCAAATTCTATGTTTGCTTTTTTGTATGCGATGCGAGGGGAAAAGAATATTTAATCCACTGTATCATATTTGCCCAATTTTCCTAAATAAATCGGGAATTTATCGAGCCCTTCTTTTCTCTTTCATAATAAGGTCTTAAAAAATCAGGAAAATCATTTATTAACTAATGCCTAACTTTAACTGCTTTATAATTTCTGATTCGCAATTTCATTTGTATTTTACACTGTTATTGTTTGTACAAATCAAAAAGGCTCTGACTTTTCTTTTTTCTAATTACAGAAACTTGTTGAATTTCAGTTCATAAATAATTCTTTTATAATCACATTATGAGAACTTCATATAAAATTATGCTTGAAATTTTATATGGAAGAGAGATGATCAGCGAAAAAAATAAATTTTAAATGAAATCCAGCTGATCATAGAATTTATTTTATAAGATCGTGAATTTTAATCAAAGCAGAAAATGAGAAAACCATGAATAAAAATCTTATATTCGTGTTCATTTTATTTGCTACGCTTTCTGCGGTCAATTCTTTGCCGTATAAACTTGATAAAAGAAGCTCTAGTCTTGAATGGAGTACATGCTACACGTCTGCTGGTACCTTTCCAAAACTTAATGTAGTAGCGGAAAATGATCCCGTCGAAGGTCAAGAAGATACTTTTACAGCTTCTGGACCTATTCCATCAGACATAAATTCAGACGACCAACTTTACATGATATTCATTGACGATGACGATCCCAAAAATGTACATACCTTTTCGACACCCGTCTGCGGGTCAGGAAGTCTTCCCCAATGTCCAATTAAAGCTGGATCACAATTTAGTGTAAATATTACACTTACGGTCCCTACAGTTCCTGATGCTTATGACATCTATGCCGTAATTGGAAATCCACCCGATGAAACTTTAGCCTGTGCATATACCGATCTTTGGCCTGATCCCCCTAAATAGTGTTATTGCTTAATTATTAATATAATGTCATTATTAAATATATTGTTCGTTAGCTATTTATTACCATATCACATTCTAATTTAGCAAATATAATTAATAACGGAATTTTATTTTTTAAAAAATAAATTTGTAAAAAGAATCGATAATTATTCATCATGTTAATGACCTAAAGATAGAAACGAATTTGTGTCTTTTTCTCTAATTATGCCTTTCGAAAAATTTGATCTATCCTCCAAATTATTGAACCTGCTTAGCGCCACATATTACGCGATTCTTGTTAGAAATATTGAATAAATAATAAATTGTATTTATTATGAATGAACGTAATAAAATGAACGAATGGGAATAGTACATTACTGTGCAGAGATTTTTTTCCCAAAATAATAGACATGGGGGTGTTCTCCGTACATATTTGCACAGTGTACATGCAGCCGCATTTGCATTGTTTTCGAGTGAAATTTCCGGATCACGAGAACTCCTGCATAAATGTAAAAAACGTAAGTTAATTGGTTGTATGACTACAGTATATTACAGATCGTCACGTAGTGAAAAATTCACGAAATTACGCGAAATTTGTAAAAATTACCGGTCCCTCTTAAAGTTGTATGGAGCTAACATTGTTTCAATATAACGTAACTTAAAATTCTATATAGTTAAATAGCAAGTATTTATAAATAGAATTTAAAATTTTTATTATTTTTATTAAAAATTGAATGTTTTATTAATAAAAATAAAAAGCACCCAACTATTTTTTTTTTTAAATAAAATTTTTAAAAAAATTTTTAAATCAACAAATTAGTAAAAATACTATATAAATAATAATTATAAAAAATAAATTATCAATAAATTATTAATAAATTGTTCTTTATTAATTGAATTGGTAAGATATGATTTTCTTTTTCTTTCATTAGAAGAATTGGATTTTTCATTATTATTTTGATTTATGTTTTCTGAAGATTCAATAGAAAGTCTTTTAAAACTAGATAAGGAAAATTTTTTATATGATAAAATAAAATCATCAATAGCTATTTTTAATTTCATATCAAGATTATTTTCATTTGAAGTAATATTATAAAATATTTTATCATTATTTATTTCTTCAATATCAATAATATTATATTCAATGTTATTATTATTTTTATAATTATTTTCTTCAGAAGTTAATCAAGAATTAAAAGAATTTATCAATTCATCAATTGATAATTTATAATAATTGAAATAACAATTGAAATTATAATCCAATAAATTGATAAAACATATAATATAATAAGAATGTTTATATATTAAAACTTTTTTCTTTACTTGAATTTTGATTGGTATGATATAATGATGAAAGAATTTTTTTTATAAAGTTTTTTTCAATTGAAAGAATATAAACTTTAGTTTGTTTATCGCTGCCTTTGATTTTAAATTAATTTTGTTTTTGCTAAAGATTTTTAAAAAAATCTAAAAGAAAAATACATGTTGAAATAGATAATAAATTTAAAAAATAAACATTTTTTTGTTTTTATAAGATTTTTAATAAATTTATTGTTATATTTTTTATAATTTATAAAAAAACCATATTGTTTAAGAGTTTTTGAATTTACTGATTTTAAAGTTGTATTTTTACAAACAAGACTATAAAAATTTATATTTATTAATTATATTAAGGTATTTAAAAAATATTTGTTTTCATAAAGCAAATATGTTAAGGTCATTCATGTATGCTATTGTATTTTGAAAGAGGTTGTTGTGTTTGTTTTGTTTGAATAATAAAGTAATAAGAGGGTTGTAAAAAATAATCTACCAAAGAGAAAAAATAGTTTCTCTTTAATCAATACCATCAAGTATGTGGATTGGATTTGTATTGCCAAGGTTTGTAATTACTTGACATTTCTGGTTGAATAGAATATTTTTTGATATATTGATAAATTTTTAAATTTGATTTGTTGTATAGATTTTTTCAACATTTGTAGATTTACAGAGTTGAATGCAGCACTAATGTCTAGAGATAGAATCCAAAGTTTTTTTTTTCTATTTTGTATTAATTATAAATTAAGTTTAGAATTTGGATAGATTCAAAAATACTTTGATTGGGAAGTTCTGTATAGTTGGATTTTAAAAAAATTTAATGTAATAATAGAATTAAGCTGAGTCTAGTAGTCAGAATTTTGGTAAAAATTTTTCTAAAAAAGTCTACAAGTGCAATTGGTCTGATTTCTTTTATATTAGTTCCATTGGGATTTTTTACTGATTGGAAAAATATTATATGTTTTCCATTCCTCTGTAATTGTTTTATTTTGTAAAATTTCTTTAAAAAGGTCACAAATAGTAAGAATTATTGCTTTTTTGGTTTTTTTGATCATGAAATATATTTTATTTGAGAGGCCTAATACTTTGCTTATTGATAATTTGTCAATTGTTTTAGTGATTTCTTATTCAGTTATTGGACTTAACAAATTGGAATACCAGTTAGACAGTATAAAAGGAATTGGATAGTAGTTTCCTTTTTATTTTTTCATTAGTAAAAGATGTATTTGTCTTTTATGAAAATATTTTTGTAATATTTCTCTATAGTTGTATATATTTCAGTAGAATCAGAAATGACTTTATTCTTTTCAGAAATGATAAGTTTGTTAAAATTAGTAGGAGAATTTTGTGATTTAGAATATTTTGTATTATGGATTTGAAATAGTTTTATAAATTGTTAATACATTTATTAATAAGTTTGATGATTTCTTCTTTGGTTTAGAGATGGTTTTCAAGCTTAAGGGCTTTATATATTAGTTTAAAAAGTTTTGAGAGAGATTAAATTAATTGAAGATTTTTGGAGTGGGATAAAGAGTGTGTTTTTAATTTGTTAATTATTAAGTTGTCAATTGGTGAGTTAATAGAAGTATTTTTTTTGAGGTGGGTTATTTGGTATTTGATTTCTTGGAGAAGGTTATGCAATAAAGAACCTTTTTCAAAAAAAATATTTTTTAGAAATTGGGTTAGAATTTTTTTTATCAGTAGTTTTTCAAGAATGAATTTTTAAATTTTTTATAAAAATAAGTTCATATGTTTTTTAAATTGAAATTTGATGGTTTGTTTTGAAGATTTGATTCAAATAATTCACATTAGTTGTTAGTTAAAGTGTTGATAAGATATATTTTATGTTTTTTTCTATTGTTTAATAGTTTGTTATAATGTAGTATGATATTAATTTGGTTATTTTGTGGTTGCTTTGAAAATCTGCTTCAGTTGGGTAAATATTTGAGTTTTAAAAAAGATATAGAAGATTGTTAGTAATTCATATTTGAACAATTCTAGTTTTGTTAGTGGGACTTGTATGCATATATGTTTTAGAATTGGGATGAAGAATTTAAAAGGTGTTAGAGTAGTTGTTTAGTTAATTATAGATTTTTGAGAAATAAAAGTTTACTGGATCTTTTTAATTAATTTTTTTAGGGGTGGAGTTAAAATCTCTTATAATTCCATATGAAATATTATTTTTTTGGTTTTCCTTGATTGATTTTGTAACATATTTAATCACTTTGTTGCATGTAAAGCATGAATAGAGAAGATAGATTTGGGAAATGCATAATTTGATTTTTGGTTTGAATTGAAAATAGATAAAGATAATGTATTCCTCAAAGAAAATAATTTTATAAAGGTGTTTAAATAAATCATTATGAATTATGATATAAGTTTCTGCTTGATTTTTATCCTTGTTATTATTCTAATAAATGTAGTATTCATTAATTTTTTGGGGGAAATTATGTGTTTGTTATAATTTGGTTTCTGAAAATTTGAAAATGTTAAAGTTTTTTTGTGAAACATGTTTTAATAAACATTTGAGTTTAATTTCATCATTGATTTCTTTTATATTCAGTAATCCAATATTAAAAGATTGATGGAATTGTAGAGAGGTGATTGAACTTAATAATAGGATAAAAATTTTTTTGATAGAAAAGTTGTTAAGCTAATAGAAAGAAGAAGAGATATGGATTACAGGATTAGAAGAGTGTAAAGAGTTTATTGGTAAGAGTAAAAAAGAAGTAGATTGATTTGTAAGCAAATATTTAACAATATTTTAATATTGGTTTGTACATAAGTTTGTGTTAGCCATTAAAAGAATTCAAAAAATTTGATTAAGGGTTCAAGAAGTTCTATTTGTGTAATGTATTCACTTGATAATCTCGGAAAACTGAAGTATTCTCTAAGTTTAAATATTTTGGAGATGAAATTGACACTATTTATAATTAAAAATTTAAATTGTATATGTTTTTCTTTGAGAAATTTTTTTAATTCAGTGAGATTAGAAAGAAGAGGCTTGGTAGAAATTTGAATCCAACTGTTAGGAATTCTTGATAATTGTTAAATTGGTAAGCTTTGATGATGTTGGAACTGATTTCAACTTTTTGGTAATTAGAAAATTAGTTTCTGCTTTTTTGTTTACTTTATGATAGTCAGTTGAAAGTATAGATTTTGTTGGAGTAAGTTGTTCATTATCATTTATATTGTTGATTTGGATTTGAGTTGGAGTTTGACATGGAGGAAGGTTGATTCATTCTTTGGAGAGTGGATCAATAAAGATGTATTTTTTGCTAGTGTGCTAAGGAGAAGAGAAATATTTTTGAGGTTCATTACTGGAAAAAGAATATTGGTTTTCAGTATGGTTTCAGCAGGAAAAGAGGAAAGTTTTATTCTGATAAAAAAAATATTATTGGGTAGGAATTTGAAATAGTAAGTTTTTTTCAGTAAGATTGTGATTTCTTGTAAAGTAAAGTTGCTATCTCTTGGATTGAAGAGAAATAAATGCTTGAATTTGAGGTCGAGAAATTGGTAGGTTGTAGGAAGAGATTTTTTTGTATTATAGAAAGTTAAAGTATGTGTCAGGTAGTTTGAAGGAAACTTTGTATTCTTTACAAGAAAAATTTATGTAGTTAAATAGATTATTAAGATCACCTCTTTTTTTAATAGGGAATATATTCATATATTTGATTGATAAATCATTTGGGTTCTTTGAAAGAAGGTGATTTTTCTTAAAGTAGATATTAGGAAGTCTGTCAAATTTGTAATAAAATTCTAAGATACAGAATGTTGCAATTAAATTGACTTTGTTTATTATTGAAAAATTTGTAGAAAGTTTGATTCTAATTTGGAATGAAATTTCAAATAGTTTGAGTGGAAGATTAGAAAGAGAATTGACAAGATATTTCTTGAGTTTATCTCTAATTGTGATGTAGTTAAAAGCAAAAATTGATTTTTTGATAAAGTAGTTAATAAGATAGGTAAGAAGACTTGCTAGTTTCTAATAGGATATGCTTTTTATATCAATAATATATAAGTAAATAATTGATAAGATAATACAGATTATAACATAGATTTTTTTTGTTTCAAAATTAATAAAGTATAGATTGTTTTCACTTTTGTATTTGTCTTAAAAGTTCTTTTCAATTTTGATAAATTCTTTTTGATAAGCTGGTATAAGGTTTTCTTTTAGAGTAAAGAAGCTAAAGAATATACAATTTTTAAAACTGACTTTGTTTATTATTGCCTTTAGGTGATAAGGTAGATATTTGGGAAGTTTGATAATGGTATCGATGGTTTTGATAATGATTTGTATATTGTTAGGTGCATGAAGGAGATTGTTAACTAGTTTTTCAGTATCAGCCTTGAGGGTTTTATATTGTTTATTATCTTGGATTTCTTGAAGTTTTGTTTGGACTTGTTGTTTAAAGGAGAATGATCAAGCATATGATGTGGTTTTAGGTTGGAAAGAGGACTTAGCAAGTTTTTCAAGATTAACAAGTTTATTAATTATCATTAGATTTGATTATCTTGTAAAAAGGATTTTACTAATATTCATGCTGAAATTAGAAGTTGTCATGTGATTGTCAGAGATGAAAGCTGGAGTAATATTTGTTTAATTGGTTTGTTTTGGTTTGATAGGATCCAGATTAGATGATTTTATTGATATATTTATAGTTGCACTGATTTTTGAGGAATTACTAGATTGGGTGGAGATTGAAGTAATAGACAATGGGCTTGCATGTGCATGCATTGTGGCTGTTTGATCAACATTTCTTTTTTGGAAGGCAAGAGAAGTAATTGACAGATAATTATTTTTAGGAGTAAGCTGGTTGGAGTTTTTTATTATTTCTTGGAAAATAGAGAGAAATTTTTGAAGTTAGTTGTAAAGTTCAGTATTTAGTTAAGTTTTTTCTATTTTTTCAAAATGTTACTAATGTATTAAAAGTTGAGAAGTGTGTTTCCAGTATTGAAGAGAGAAATATAGATTTGGGAAGTCTATCTTGATTTCTTATTTTGCTAGTATCTGTTGTAAAGTTATGAATATGAATGTTATTTATAGAGATTGTTTTTACAATTTCTTTAATGATTTTTTTCTTTTTTTATAATAAGGAATTAATTGAGGAAGTTTGTCAAGTTAGAAATAAAAAGGTTTTTACAAATTCTGTTTTGATAATTTTATTATTACTGAGATCAAGGTAGAAAATTTGGAAGAGTTGGTTTTAATTCTGGTAAATTGTTGTATATAAAAACTGTTTTTTGTTGTTTTTAATTATAGGTTCTCTATAGTAAAAGTTATTTAGTGATTGCAAGCACTTGGAAGTACTTCAAAAGTGGAAGTTTCTTGGAAGGACTAATATCAAATAAGGAAATTTTCAAGTAGAAAATGATTTATGAAAAAGTTTTTTTTTATTATCAAGAATTTGATATTTCACAATATTTATTTAAACATACTTATTTTGAAAATGAATTATAAATAAATAACTATTTTGATATAATGATAATTGGATTATATTTGTATGCAAGTTATTGGAAAAATACAATAATTAAGATTTTTATTAATATTTGAATATAAAAAATTTAAAAACTATAGTTATTAAAATTTATTATATTGTTGTTAAAAGAAATTAATATTAATATTATAAAATTATATAAATTTATATTGACGAAATACTGTATATAAAACTATTTGAAAGTATTATAAAAGTTAAGGTAAAAATATTTATTTTAAAAATAATTGAAAAAAGAAAATTTGAAATTATTTATCAGTTAAATAAAACAATAATTTCAAAAAAATATAGCTTGAAAAAGAAATTAACAATAGAAAATTAATACTTTTTCTAATCAAAAGTATTTAAATATAAAGTTTCATGAAATATTTTTTTAAATGTACTTTCAAATGTTTTTTAATATTATTTATCTTAATAAAAATTAAATGGTTTAGTTAAGAATTTTTTAATATATTTTTTATGTATACTTATATTGTTTTTTCTTATATCTTTTTTATTTCTTTGCTCTTTATCTAATTTCTTTAAGATAATAACACAATTTGGATTTATAATTATAACTATAAATAAAATTTGCAAAATTTGATCATATTATAAGTCTGGATTTTAATTTATTTTATTAAAAGAACAATATTAATATCAAGCTTATTAAAATAATATAAAAGATATATATCATTTTATTTTTAGTTTATATTTTTCTAAATTATTAATAAATAAAAAATAATAAATATATATTATTTTATTTCATAAATTAATCAACTAAAAAATTATTGAAATGCTTAAATTCTTATTATTATTGCTTTTTATATATTAAACAATTTATAAATTCATATCAGTACATTTTTTATTTTATTTTAAATGCAAAAATTTATTAAATAACAATATTTTATATATGTTGTTTGTAAATTAATTGCAGCTTATTGCATCATATGCAATCAACACATATTGTTACCAATTAAATGTTTAATCCATGTCAAGGCATTTATTATTTATCATATAGTAATTTGATAAATAATAATTTAATGATTAAAAAAAAATACAAATAAACTAAATTTATTATTTTTTAAAAAGTCAAATATATAAAGAAATTATTAAGAAAATTATATTTTTTGATAATTTATCATATGTTAAAATAATAAGATAAATTGTTATTTATATTTTTACAATCATCTATTGAATTTTAAAGATATTGGATCAACATACATTATATGGATTTAATTATATTTAAGTCCATTGTAACAAATAATTTGATAAAGAATTTTGAGATGATAATTCACTCTATTGAAGTTTGTAAGTTTTGATTTTCGCGATATCAGATTTGGCAGAAGAGAGCAGCGCAGAGAATAGGGTTGTGAGAATCACTTTGGAGCACTAGGACCAGTAAATGTTTTGAATTTCTTTGAGTTTTTCGTGTGACTTATAAGCTAGCTCTCACAACTTAATTTTTTATCGTCCTTTCCGAGAAAGGCTTTTCTAAGTAACAGAGTTTAAACATAAGAATCAAGCTCCTTTTCGGACATGGACTATAGTAAAATATAATGTTGTTAGTGTATAGGAAGAATAAATAATCGAAGCGAGTCTGCACAAAAATAAGATTGTTTGATGCGACAGACATAACAATCGGGTTTTTGTTCAGAGTCCTCACCAAAGTCTAAATATCCACGTCATTAAACTTTTCTGGGAATTGCAACAGACACTTCTTCCTCCAAATTTATCATAAACCTGTCGATGCTTAGTTCAATAGCAAACAGGACAGTTTTTGATTTCGGAGTCTTATACTTGGTTGGCAATAAAGTGTTCAAAATCTTCAGGTAAAAACTCGGTGCAGACGTGATTATGACTAATACATAGGAGTTTTTGTAATCTTATATTTATTAATATTTGAGCAAACAGATTCTGACTCTTGGCCGTTATTATGTACATTTGATATTTCTTGTGGACATCCTCTTCTATATCGCGAGTAAAGGTGCATCCAATTTAGCTGTCTGGTTTATATTCCTCTCAAGCTCCAAGTAAGTCTCTTCTGGTATTTATTTGTTATACGAGAAAAAAGATATATCTACATCGAATTAGTTTTCTTTGTGGCATTTTGAAAATT
>CAJVPV010000886.1:0-18363 GCA_910591835.1 Acaulospora morrowiae
TTTTCCTTGAGACGAAATTTTGTTTTCTTGGGTATTTCCTAATTTGGTAGTTTTGATGCGATTGAGAAAGAGTTTTTTATTTGCTAGATTTGTTTGTTAACTGATAAACAATTAAATATATATAATATTTTTAAAACAAAATCTACATATTAAATAAAATAAGTCAATATATTAATTTGAATATATTTGAGAAATTCTTAAATATAGTTAACTGCCTTTAATTTGGATACTAACTTTTCAAAACTATTGTCTGAATTAACATAAGTTAATATATATAGACAAATTATCAAAATTTTATAATTATGAAAAAAAATAATATGAATAAGAATAAATATCTGAATTATCAAAAGTTCAAATTAAAGAAGAACGAATTAAAGAGAGTTGATTGTAATATGAGTTTCTAAAAATAATTTGATTCTCAAAGAGATTAAGTTATTATAAAATTGTTGTGAAGATTTGCAATAGATCTGTTTAATAAATTAAGTATTTTTTTTTTGTAAGGAACTTCTCAAATTGTGATCTTTATTAATTGTTTATTCAATTTTTACAGAGAAAAACTTAGTATAAAATTTATAACAATAGTAATACATTGAGATATGTTGCTATAAACAGCAATCTGCCTATAAGTAAATATATTCTATAAAAGCCATAATTTGACAAAATTTTAAAAGTAACTATTTACTGAATTTAGGGGTTAGTGCCTCTCTAATAATTTAATTTTTATCCAAATCTGATGAAAATAAATTTTTAGTTAGTGAGATACAGTTAGAGAAGATATTTGAAAAGAATATGTTGAGATAGGATTTAGAGTTGTTAGTTTGATTTGTTGTTGTTATTGTATTGGTGGATGATTTTTTTGAAGTAGGTATAGTCGATTTTGTTGATTTTTTTTGTTGTGGGGTAATTCCAAGGATTTTTTCCTGGAAGATTATATCATCATTTCTGAGTTTCCATATATTGTTATACAGTAGTTTGAGAAGTTTATTGATGATTTGTATATGTTTAAAAGTTGAGATAGGTTTTTGTTTTGGTGTTATTATAAATAGTGAAATGAGTTCAGTGGCTATTGATATCGTGTTTTGAAGATTGTTAAAGTTCTGTATACTTTGTTCAAGAAAGTTGTTAATTGTTTCTTTAATAATTTGATGTATTGATAAGATAGTTATTTTTAGAATGTTGTTATTGATAGAACAAATCCAGATATTATTAATAGTTTCTTCTGAGATGTTGCAATGTGGACAGAGGTTGTTTAGATATAAGTGGAGTTTGATAATGTGTTGATGAGATTTAGTGAGAAGACTGTGTGAAATTATTTTGAGATGAAAGTTATAAATAGCAAATTCAGAGATATTTGTAGGAATTGAAATTGATTTAAGAAATTTGAGGATATAAAAGAGGTTTTGAAAGTTGGGTTGAAAAGTTGTTTGGATTCTTTTTGAATTTAGTATATTGAAGGTTCTGTAGAGATAATTAATTTTTTTGATGTATTTGTAAATGGATGGAAGTGGTAATCCAGAATAATTGGTTAAGGTGTATAGGAAGGGTTGGAGGCTGAAGTATAAATTTATTTGAGTAGTTATATTATTGTGTTGTGAAGATAACTTGCGAGGTGATTTATAAAAAATACAGTAGATTTGTAAGAATTGAATTGTTTGCTTTAGCTTGTTGATTATATCTTTGTATGGAGTTTTGCAATTTGTATGATAGTTTTTAGAATTGGAAGAAAATATCGTTTTACTTATTTGTAGTTTTTTAGAAAAAAGATTATTATTGTTAAGGGTTTCATTATAAGAATTGTTTGGATAGAAAAAAGAAGAGATGAAATAGAGTTGTATAGAAGTTTGCATATATAAGTTATTGATTCAGAGAGGTTAGTCCATTTAATATTGGTTTTGTTTTGATTTGTTTCGATTAAAAGATAGAAGAATTTTTTATTTGTTTTGATTGAGCAATTGAAGATTAGGTCCTGATGGGATAGTGATTTGAAAGTTTTTTTGATAAGAAATTGTTGAGGAGTTAAGGGATAGAAATGATAAGTATGTTATAAGAAGATAAAGAGGTTTTGTGTTTGATTGAGTTTGTTATGTCTCTGAAGGTAGAACAGATATTGTTTTTTTTTTTTTATTGTGAATGGGCATTAAATGTGAGACTTTATTTAAATAAAAAATTTACTGTCATTACATTAACAATCTTTACAGAGTAAATTAATTGTAGCCTATTACAACTAAACTATTGATACCAGGTACCATCATGAAGATGGGCTCATATCAATAGTGCTGAATAGCTAATGCCTTTTCAGAATGATGATATTACTGTAAGGATAAAAATTGATTTGTTAATATGGTTGAATGAGTCGTTTAAGAGATTTAAGATTTTATCAAATGTAGAATTGTCATTAGTAGTTGTATTTGTTGTACCAATGCTAGTTGTTTTTTTCAATTTGATTCCAGAGACCGGTAATGTTGTCACTGTGGCAGATCTCAGCTTCCATGCTTTGTGCAGGATTTTCAGTATGTAGTTGAAAATATAGTAGAACAGGTTTTATATAACTTTTGTTGATAGAAATATGGAGTGGAATAGATTTCATTTTGTATATTTCGAGTTGGTATGAATGTAAGTTGGAAGTTTAATTAAGAGAACAGCCAGTACATTTGGTTAGAATTAGGGATCTGTCAAGATCATTAGTTGAAGGATATAGGTAGTAGTTGATAATGATTTGGTTTTTGGAGATAGTTTTTTGTCCTTTTCCTATTATGGTTGTGTTGAAGATTTCAGTTGCTTCCCAGTTTTTTTTTTTGTTGTTTTGATATTTATTTGTAATACTTGTTGAGCCCATGTTTTTTGGATTAAGATTTTTGAGTTTTTTGTATCATTGTTGGATTTTTTCTTGGAAATTTTTTCTATATGACTGATTATATAATGCCATTCAGTTAGTTAATTGCTTTAAAAGACTAGAAGTTGTTCAAGGCAATAAATTAAATGTTTGGACAGGAGTTTTGAAGTATAGGACCAGTTTGTGTTTCATATGAGGTCATAAAGTGGAGTTGTTCCATCTGGAAGTTTGTAATTACAAAATGGAGTATTGCAGAATTGTATTTTGTATTTATGGGCAAATTGAATAGTATAGAGTGTAATATTTGATATGTATGTTTTTATTGGATTTTTGAAGGGGCATAATGAAAATGCATTTGATAATTGTAAAGCTTGGATTTTTTGGAGTTTGAATTTGGAGATAATAGAATTGGTTAAAGAATAGTGCAAGTTAGAGATAAGACTTCATTTTGTAAGTCAGCAATGGATTTGGTATTGAAGATAAATAGATTATAGAGCCAGTTGTGTTGGAGAGTTTTTTCAATATAAAAATTTGTGTTTTATAATGGAGTTGATTTTCATTTGTACTAGTGTGAGTTGGTTGGAAGTTAAAAAAGTGGTTTGGAGTTTGAATTCGATTCTTGATAGAAGGACTTTGTTGTATATATATGTAGCTATTGGATCAGTAGTATATTTAGTTTTGAGAGAGTATAAGATTTAGATAGTGGCATTTAATATTTAATCTTAGTTTGGAGTGATTATGCTTGACTTAGAGAGCTAGATGCCTAGTATTTGAATTGATTCACTTTTTGATTGGAAAGGGATAAGATTGTTGTCAAGAAGTACTGAACTATTTTTTGTTTTGAAGTTGATTACAATTAATTTGGATTTGTTGAGATTTGCTTTGATGTCATTTAATTTGAAGAATTCATTAGCCAGTGAGAGTTGATTTTGAAAGAAAGGGTGATTTTCAGCAAGTATATTAAGATCACTCATATATGTTATTGTGTTTTGAAAAAGATTGTTATATTTGTTTTGTTTGAATAGTAAAGTAATAAGAGGATTATAAAAAATGATTCACCAAAGAGAGAAAATAGTTTCTTCTTGATTGATGCTATCATATATGGAATTGGATTTGTGTTGCCAAGATTTGTAATTATTTGACATTTCCAGTTGAGTAGGATATTTTTTGATATGTTGATGAATTTTTGAAGAAGTTTAATTCATTGCATGGATTTTTTTCAACATTTATAGATTTACTGAGTCAAATGCAACACTAATGTCCAGAGATAAAATTCAGAGTTCTTTTTTTTTCATTTTGTGTAGATTATAAATTAAGTTTAGGATTTGAGTAGGTTCAAAGGTACTTTGATTGGGAAGTTCTATATAATTGGATTTTAAAAGGATTTGATATAATAATAGGATTGAGCTAAGTTTGGTGGTCAATATTTTGGTGAAGATTTTTCTAAAGGAGTCTATGAGAGCAATTGGTTTGGTTTTTTTATATTGAAGTTTCATTGGGGTTTTTTGCTAATTGAGAAGATATTATAAGTTTTTTATTTCTCTGGGATTGTTTCGTTTTGTAATATTTCATTGAAAAGATCACAAAGAATAATAATAATTGCTTTTTTAGTTTTTTTAATCATGAGATATGTTATGTTTGAGAGGCCTGGTGCTTTGTTCATTAGTAATTTGTTAATTGTTTTGGAAATTTCATATTCTATTATTGGACTTAACAAGTTGGTGTACCAGTTGGGCAGTATAGAAGGGATTGGATGGTAGTTTTTTTTCATTTTTTCTTTAGCAGAGAATATATTTGTTTTTTGTGAAAGATAGTTTTGTAATGTTTCTCTATAGTTGTATGTATTTCTGTGGAATCGAAAATGACTTTGTTCTTTTCAGGGATAATAAGTTTATTAAAATTAATAGAAGGATTTTTGTGGTTTAGAATGTTTTGTATCATGGATTTGGGATTGTTTTGTAAATTGTCAATGCATTTGTTAATAAGTTAGATAATTTCTTCTTTGGTTTGGAATTGGTTTTTAAGCTTAAAGGTTTTATATGTTAGTTTGAAGAGTTTTGAGAGAGATTGGATAGATTGAAAGTTTTTGGAGTGGGATAGAGTGTGGATTTTTAGTTAATTGATTATTAAGTTGTCAGTTGATGAATCGATAGAAGTGTTTTTTTTGCGATAGGTAATTTGATATTTGATTTCTTGGAGAATATTGTACAAAGAAGAATCTTTTTTAAAGAAAATATTTTTTAGATGTTGGGTTAGAATTTTTTTTGTTGATAGTTTTTCAAGAATGAGTTTTTTAAATTTTTGCAAAAGTAAGTCTATGTGTTATTTTTAGAATTTAAGTTGAGATTCAATAGTTTGTTGTGAAGATTTGATTCAAGTAGTTCCCAGTGATCATCACTTAGAGTGTTGGTAAAGTATATTTTGCATTTTTTTCTATTGTTTAATTGTTTTTTATGATTTAGTTTTAATGTTGGTTTGGTTATTTTATGGTCACTTTAAAACTCTGCTTTGATTGGATAGATGTTTGAGTTTTGAAGAAGATATAGAAGATTGTTGATAATCCATATTTGATTGATTCTGGTTTTGTTGGTGGAATTTGTATGTGTGTATATTTTAGAGTTGGAATGAAGAATTCAAAAGGTATCAGAATAGTTGTTTAGTTGATTGTAGATTTTTGAGAGGTGAAAGTTTGTTGGGTTTTTTCAGTGAATTTTTTTGGGAGTGGAATTAAAATCTCCCATAATTATATGTGAAATATTATTATTTTGGTTTTCTTTGATTGATTTGGTAATATGTTTAATAACTTCATTGTGAATAGAGCTTGAATGGGGAAGGTGGATTTGGGAAACACATAATTTGATTTTGATTTGAATTAAAAATAAGTAGAGATAATATATTTCTCAAAGAAATTAGTTTTGTAAAAGTGTTTGAATAGATTATTGTAAATTATGATACAAGTTTCTGATTGGCTTTTATTCTTTTAATTACTCCAATGGATATGGTATTCATTAATTTTTTTTGGTGAGTTATGTGTTTGTTGTAATTTGGTCTCTGAAAGTCCAAAAATGTTAGTTTTCTTGTGAGATATGTTTTAATAAATATTTGAGTTTAGTTTTGTCATTGATTCCTCTTATATTTAGTGATTCAATATTAACAAGTTGATGGAATTGTGAAGAAATAGTTGGAGTTAGTAATAAAGTAAGATTTTTTTTAATAAAAAAGTTATTAAGCAAAAAGAAAGAAGAAGAGGTGGGAGTTATAGGATTGGAAGAATATAGAGAATTTATTGATGAGAGTAAAAAAGAGGTAGATTGATTCATAAGTAAATATTTAGTAGTATTTTGATATTGGTTGTATATAAGTTTGTATTAGCCATTAGAAAAATTTAAAAAATTTGATTAAAGATTCAGGAAGTTCTATTTGTGTGATGTATTCACTTAGTAATCTTTGAAAACTGAAGTGTTTTCTGAGTTTATATATTTTTGTGGTAATGTTGACATCATTGATGATTGGAAAATTGATTTGAATATGTTTTTCTTCAAGAAATTTTTTTAATTCAGTAAGATTAAAAAGGGGGGGCTTTGTAGGAATTTGGATCCAACTGTCAAAAATTCTTAAGAATTAATAAAATCGATAAGCTTTGATAATATTGAGCAGACTTCTATTTTTTTTGTGATTGGAAAATTTGTTCCTACTTTTTTGTTTACTTCATAATAGTCAGTTGGTAGTATGGGCTTTGTTAAGGTAAGTTGCTTGTTGTCATTTGTATTATTGGTTTGGGTTTGAATTGAAGTTTGACGTGGGAGAAGATTGATCCATTCCTTGAAAAGTGAATTGGTAAAGATATATTTTTTTGCTAGTGTACTAAGGAGAAGAGGAATATCTTTAGAGTCAGTTACTGAAAGAAGAATATTGGTTTCCAGTATAGCTTCAGCAAGAAAAAAAGAGAGTTTTGTTTGAATAAAGAAAAAATCATTGGATATGAATTTGAAATAATAAGTTTTCCTAAGTAAGGTCATAATTTTCTATAAAGTGAAATTGCTGTCTCTTGAATTAAAAAGGAGAGAATGCTTGAATTTGGAGTCAAAAAGTTAATAAGTTGTAAGAAGAGGTTTTTTTGGTGGTGGAAGATTGAAGTATATATTGGGTAGTTTGGAGAGAACTTTATATTCTTCACAAAGGAAATTTTTGTAATTGAATAAATTATTAAGGTCACTTCTTTTTTTTTATGAAGAAGTGTCTCTGTATTTGGTTGATAGATCACTTGAGTTCTCTAGGAAAGGAGGGTTTTTCTTAAAGTAGGTATCAGGGAGTTTATTGAATTTGTAATGAAATTCTAAGATATGGAGAGTTGCAATTAGATTGGTTTTGTCTGTCATTAAAAGGTTAGTAAGAAGTTTGATTCTAATTTGGGATGGAATTTCAGATAGTTCAGATAGAAGATTAGGAAGAAAGTCGACAAGATATTTTTAAATTCATCTTTGATTGTAGTATAGTCAAGAGTAAAAATTAGTTTTTTGATAAAGTAATTGATAAGGTAGATAAGAAGACTTACTAGTTCATAATAGAGCATACTTTTGATATCAATGGTATATAGGTAAATAATTAATAAGATAATACAGATTATAGCAGAGATTTTTTTTTGTTTCAAAATTAATAAAGTATAAATTGTTTTTTCTTTTGTTATTTGTCCTAAAAGTCCTTTTCGATTTCAATAAATTCTTTTTGGTGGGCCAGCATAAGGTTTTCTTTTTGAGTAAAGAAGCTGAAGAAAGTATTATCATTGAAGCTAATTTTGTTTATTATTGCCTTTAAATAATAGAGTGGATATTTAGAGAGTTTGATAATGGTATTGATGGTTTTGATAATGATTTGTATGTTGTTGAGTGCATGGAAAAAATTGTTAACTAGTTTTTCAGTATCAGTCCTAAGGATTTCATATTGTTTGTTATTTCTAATTTCTTGGAGTTCTGTTTGGACTTGTTGTTTGAAGAAGAATAACCAGGCATATGGTATAGTTTTAGATTGAAGAGAGGATCCTGCAAGTTTGTCAAGGTCAATGATTGCATTTATTATTATTAGATTTAATTGGCTTGTGAAGAGAATTTCCCTGATGTTTATGTTGAAGTTGGGAGTTGTTATTAATTATCAGAAAAGAAAGTTGGAGTAACATTTGTTTGTTTGGTTTGTTTGGGTTTGATAGGATCCAGATTAGATAATTTTATTAATATATCCATTGTTGCACTAATTTCTATGGAATTACTAGACTGGGTGGAGGTTGAAGTGATGGGCAAGGGGCTTGCATATGCATGCATTATGACTGTTTAATAAATATTCCTTTTTTGAAAGACAAGAGAAGTGATTGATGGATGATTATTTTCAGGAATAAGCTAATTGGAGTTTTTGGATGTTCCTTGGAAAATAAAGAGAAATTCTTGAATATGGTTATAGAGTTCAGTGTTTAGTTGAGTTTTTTTTATTTTTTCCACAATATTACTGATATATTGGAAGTTGAGAAATATGTTAATAATATTGGAAAGAGAGATATGGATTTGGAGGAATCTGCCTTGGTTTCCTCTTTTGCTGGTATCCGTTGTGAAGTTAAGAATGTAAATGTCATCTGTAGAGCCTGTTTTCACAATTTCTTCAAAGTTTTTTTCTTTTCTTATAATCAGAAATTGGTTAGGAAAGTTTGTTAGATTGGGGATAAGAAGGTTTCTTGCAAATTCTATCCTGATAATTTTGTTATTATTGAGGTCAAGATAGAAAATTTGAAAGAGTTGATTTCAATCCTGGTAAATTGTTATATGTAAGAACTGTTTTTTGTTGTTGTTAGTTATGGGGTGTTCCATGGTGGAAGTTATTTAGTAGCTGTGAGCACTTGGAAGTGCTTGGGAAGTAAAAGTTTCTTGGAAAGACTATTATCAAATAAGAAAATTTTCAAGTGAAAAATGATTTATGGGAAAGAGTTTTTTTAATAAATTAAGTATTTAAAAATTAAAGATATAATATAATTAATTAAATATTTTAAATATAAATATGCTTTTGTAAATTATATATACTTAAATAAAAGTATATATTTTTTAAAATTAGATTAATAACAGTAAAGTATATTAACAAGTTATTTCAGTATTGTGAACATGATTTTTGGCAAGTCTGTCACTTCTTGAACCAGTACTCGCGTAACGTTCAGGTGGGTAGGTTTCTTTAGTCGAGGCATGTGATTTGACTTGGCTGGGTTTTCTTTTTAACTATTGTTTCTCTTGTTCCTCGCCCTTGTGCTTTTACTGATAATCTTTTGCCACTGTTTCTTCGCGGCCCTTCGGATTATCCTCTTTTCAAGCTAGCGATACTAAACGAGGTAAATTTATTAATTGGAAATTCCCTTCTTTGGTGTCGTCAATCACACTACTAATTTAGAAATTTTTAATTAGTTGCCTCACTATAGAGCATGATACTTTTGGGTATTCAGTTTTTCTTGTTTTATTTTTTGATTTTCGCTCTTCACTTCTTTCTTTTACATGAGTACATTGTTCTTTTATATCCTAATGCTACGCTTAAATAGACATCGCTGACGTCATGGATTTAGACTTTTTAAGCTTACTAATAAACTATCGTCTAAACTACTTCATTTTCAACATCACATTTCTGGGATTTAGATACGTGATGCGCGGATCGCGTTACATGTCCATCCCTAATTATACCTTTCCCATTCATAGTATATAATTTTTACAGTTTAGAATTAGAATTTAAGTTTAATTATATTAAAAATAATAAATTTTTGTTATATATATATATATATTTTTTACAAATAGGCATTAAATATGAGATATTTATTAAACTTTTGTTTTTCTATTATTACATTAATGATCACTAACATATAAAGTAAGTAGATTAATCCTAGCCTATTGCAAGTAAAGTTGACATATGTGAACCTTTGAGAATCCAAATAGGAAAAAAGGGAAAAAAATATAAAATAACTAACTACTAATTGTATTGTAAACTCTACATATACTTCATAGGTGATGATAATAAGAAATGGTATAGTATTTGGATTTTGAATTGTGGCCTGGACCTGTATAACCATGTGACCAAAGAGAATGTGATTAAGGGTCGAGGATCTTGTCCAAATTGGTAACCTAGATACCATATGGTATAATTAACTTATGTTGATCTTTTGACAGGAGTAAATTGCTTATGGTTTTTTATTGTGAAAAATTTGGAAGCTCAATAAGACAAAAAGACAGTTCCATGGTTATTCTTCTTTAATGGTACATGAAATAATGATATTATCAGATATTAAAGATAGAATTGCTTATAACTGCATGCTTCTAATATATTGGTTAGAAGTCTAGGCTCTCAGCAAAGCAAATCCTTATGCGATTGATACTTCCAATCAAATTTCTTTCTTTTACAACCTTTTTTTGTATTTGATTGACTTGACATATGGTTATTGATTATAGAAATGTGTGCTTAGAACTTTTAGAATAATGAAACCAACAGCTTTCTCATGATCCAGACCTTTCAATTGAAGTAAAACTAAGTTGACCTTTTCTATATTAACTCTTTAGAACAAGAAAAAAATCTTAAAAAGGAGCCCATACTCCTTGAGCTAGTAATATATCAACTTGAGTAAAGTTGATAACTTGGTTAAGATAGAAAGATGATAAACCAGAGGGTTGATGAAATGGAATAGTAAAAGAAAAAGAGACCTAGAAAGAAAATCTTTAAGAAAAAGTTAAAACTGTTCATTGGCAGGAAAGAAAATTTATAAAAGAAAAAAAAAAATAAATTGTTCTCATGTTTATGATTACCAGACGTATACAGAGCCTTGCAAGAAAAAAATTGGCCTCTCCAAAACCTTTCTAGTTCTTGTCTCAGATTGTTGTCATATGCAGGAGTTGATTTGCTCACATTTCCCTAAACATGAGTACTTTTTCTAAATGTATTGCTAGACAGTTAGTAGAGCTGTGTATTATATCAGCGCATCTCAGACTCAACCTGCTGCAAGCTCTTATCTTTAGCAGAAGAAGAAAAACAAAGGAAAAGAGAAGAAAATTTTCTAAAAAAAAAGTTTTCTGACAAGATGGGATCAGTGAAAAAGAGTTTTTTTAAATTTTTGTTATATTTTATAATCAATTTTATAAATTAATATAACAAAGTAAATTTTTATTCTTTTACTAAATGAGTCAAAGATTAATTTAAATATTTTCTATTATTTTTAATTTAAATAATTATATTGAAAAAATATTATTAGATTATATTAAAAAATACCTATATTAAATTGCTATTTTATAAAAAAAAACTCTCTGCTAATTCATTTATCAACCCAAAAAACAAATGTTCTCAAAAGATTTTATATTTTTCTGATAATAAAGTCTACACACTTTTTTAACAACACTGATTTCCTAATCAGCAGAGTAAGTAGTAGTTACTACTTGTTTTCCTTTTCTTTTTCAAACACCTTCTTGCATATTTTTGCAACTAAATACAAGAAATATATCCAAAAGGTTTATGGTAAGAACATCTTTCTAAAAAGAAAACTAACAAGAAAAGGTATCCTTTAAAGATCTCCAGAAGGTTCAAAAGTCCAGAGAAATAAAAAAAAAGAAGCCTTTAGCCTTTATATTATCTTTTTGGCTTTTTACCTCTTTTCTCTCAAGTGTATTTCTTTTTTTCTGATTTTTCGGAGGAATTTTGCCTACCTCGGTTTGACCCTGAATTTTGGTTACACTGGACTTTCTTGCAAGATGATTGGTCAAAATTGTGGATTGGTTAATTATGTCAGCCACAGAAAAGTAAACAAAACATGTTCTTTCATGTGTTCCAAGTCTTGTAACACCAAATCAATGATGTAATTGGTTCTGGAAAGAGTTGGATGGTTTTTTAGTTGAAGAAATAGTAAGGAGTTCTGATTGAAGTTTGAAGTTGTGAGTAGAGAAGAAACAATCTTTTTTTGTTTTTTTCTTTATTTGCTTCTTTTTTTTCTTTATTTTATTTAAAGAACTGAAAGTAACTACAAGATTCAAATTCTATTCCAATTTGGCAACAAGTTGAAGCAATGATATCTATCCCAACAATAGTTGGAGAAAGAGATCTTGAAATTATCCACTGGTTAAGTGAAGCAATAATTTCAGAAAGACATGGCTTAGGAGAGAAATAAACAATAGAAAATCAATATCTTTTTTGGTCAGAAGTCTTCAAGCGTAAAGTTTCAAGAAATACTCTTCAGGAAATAACCTTAAACATTCTTGAATATCTCATATTTCAATAAAAATTAAACAGTCTAACTGACCACAGGTGGTGACAAGTGGATATTCATGAGGGATCTGGATTTTGTCTACTGAGATACTATTTCAATAATAGATAGAATAGATAATAACTTTTATTCCCTTTTTTACATTACTTTATTTGTACACATTTGTACTGTTTTTTCTACCCTTATTCCTTTTTTATTTCTTGCCCCTTGCATAGTTTCTGCAAAAGGGAAACAAGATAATTTGGGGTTTATGGTCATGACTATAAAAGTGATCTGCAGGCTATAATCCTTATAGAATAACTGGATCTTAATTCTAACTATTAGACCAGTAATGTATCATACCCATAAATTATATCTAGAGGCTTAGGCTTAAGATAAGTGAGCTGGATCAAGAAAATTTATACTTTGCATATATTCTTGTATGTGTAATAGTTCTCTATAATTTAATAAATATATAACACCAGTCTGATTGCAGGTTAATTTTTTTTTTTTTTTTTTGTATTGCAAGTAAGCTTTACTCTAATTTATTAATTGTGCTTGTAAACAACATATATTGTATATTTCTGTCTACTTACAATCCCTCAATTAGAATTCACCCACAGGTATACTATTCGGGTGCAGCCTACTTATATATGTATTGCCAACTCAAGTCTTACTTGTGATTGCAGGTTAATAAAAAAAAGTAAAATGCTATTTTATTTAAGTATTATTGGCAATTATGTTACTTTTGTAAAGTTAAATATAATATAGATTAAAAGATTCGATTTTTTTAAAGTAATAATAGATAATATAAATTCAAAAAATATTAATTAAATAAATAATACTAGTTAAAATTCAATTATTTGGCAGTATACCACTTGTCAATTATTTGGTATACAATAAATAATTTGTCAAGCATTTGTGTCAAACATTTGGTAATAATTTGGCATATTTAATTTGGCAATGATTACCAAATTGTTGATAATGTTTGATAAATTTTTATTTTATATCAAATAATTGACAAGTGGCATACTATCAAATAATCGGATTTCAACTAGTATAATAAATTAATTTTTAGATAAAAACTTTGTTAGTTTTTAAATAATATAATAGAATTAATATATCAATATAGAAATAAATTTGTTAATTGTTTTTAATATTATTAATATATAACAAATTTATTGCTAATCTGGATTATAATATAATATAATAATAGATAAAGATAGTTTATTACTGAAACTGCTCTATTTTCATAAAAATTACTACTTAACTATCATTTAATTGTTATTAAATAGTCAAATAATAGTAACAGAGTAGTTATAGTTAGGGTTCCGAAAAAGTACTGAACTGGTATCGAAATGGTATCGATATATAATAAATTTAATATATAGGTTGTGACCTACTCATATGTTTTTATAGTAAATTTAAGTATCAAACTGGTATCAAAATGGTATTGAAGTAATATCGTTAGGAGCCCTAGTTATAGTAGTGTTAACTATACATGTATTCATATTTAATTCAAACATTTTTCAAAAATCATATTATGTTTATATTACTAAGTAACAATTAATAAATATGTAATTAAAAATCATATTGCAATCAAATTTTCTTTTATGGTAATAAGAAACCATGTATAATGTTAACTACTATACTACTGCATTTTATTGCTACCAAATTATTACTAAATTGCTACTGTATTGTTATTATATTGCGACTATATTGTTACTAAATCATTTTTATATTACCAAATATGAATAAAAACTATATTATAATTGCTTTGCTACTATTCAAATAAATTTTACACTACTATTATATTACTATATTGCTGCATAATTATTACTGCTTTGTTTCTATATTGTTACTATTATATTACAATATAGTAACAGAATTATATTTAAATTACTACTGCTATACTACTATTTTTTTAAAAAAATATTACTACTATTATATTCACTAGTTGAAATCTGATTATTTGATAGTATGCCACTCACCAATTATTTAACATACAATAAATAATTCACCAAGTATTTATCAAATATTTGGCAATAATTGTTGAATTGTTGATAAATGCTTGGTGAATTATTTATTATATTTTGAATAATTGACAAGTGGCATATTGCTGAATAATCAGATTTCAACTAGTAATTGCTATTACATTGTTATTACATTGTTAAAAAACAATTACTTTCAATAAAGTTTATATTACTTACATATCAAAAATATTTATTAATAAACTTTTTTTGCTTTAAATATTAATCTAATTTATAAACTCTTGTAATTTTTCAAAATTTTATAAGTAGCAAAAAGCTAATTAAAATAAGTTTATTAATTATATTAATACAATTGCAGTAATACAAATTTATTTAATATTGAAGCCAATTTACTATTTTTTTAAGATTCACTTATATTTATATTTGCCATAATATATATATTAATATATTATTGAGTTTTATAAATTCTTATTTAAGCTACTAAAAAAAAACTTTTTCCTATAAACTATCAAATTTAACTATAACCAATCAAAATTAAAATCCAAGCTTAACTATCAATAGTAACTTCTATTGTTCACTACTTACAGCATCCCATGCAAATAACAATAACAACAATACTATTCTCTTAGACAGAACTTGTCACCATGTATCTATAATATATCAAAATGAAAACAAAGAAGTTATTCTTACAGAACTATCTAGAATAATAACAACTTCCTTATTCAATAACTATTCCATCAAGTGGCTTATTCCTACCACCAATCTCTTCAAACCAGACTCTACAAATCTAAGCATGTTTCAAATCGAATTTGTAATCTTTGAAGACCTAAAAAACCTTTTGGCATAAGTTTCAGTTCTTACAGAAAAGTCTTCTTGACTTCTTAATAAATTCTTAAACTTTCACAACTAATTTCAAAAATCTTCACAAGCAAAAGTCAACTGAGAAACAAAGTCTTTTAAAAAGTAATGGCCAAAGGATAAAATTACTTAAAACATATACCATGGAATATAATTCAAATCAATAGAAACACAAAGAAAAAGAAAAGCTCATTTATCCTTATAACAATATACCAATTAGAAAAAGAAAACCAGCCACTATCTTCACAAACTTCTTCCTCCAACAAAACTGTTTTATTAGCAGAGTTACATAACAGAACTCCAAGTCAGACAAATATCAATATAACTACAATTAAATATCTCAACCAACTATAATATTCAGTTAATCAGAAATCAGACACCACTTAATAAACCATTAATCAAATATACCAAACTTGCCAATTAATCAGCTACAGCCACTTACTTAGAATCTATATAAGGAAGATTAGTTGATGTCTATCAACTTAGATTTCCCTATACCAGAAATATAGATATGGGCAATGCTATAAGTACTTGTATTTTCAAGAAAAAGAAAAAAAAAATACTCCCAATGCAAATTCTGAGAATTCCAATAGTCACCAAAGGAAAGAGAAAGCTCCTGACAACTATCTCTCAAACATCTCAATTATTTCTCACTCAATCAACATTACTAATCAACATAACAATCCTATTCTTACTATCTTATATTTTTCTTCATCCATACTTTTCAACCCTCGACCTCTAAAATATTAACAAAAACTAGAGAACCTATTAAGCAAAAACTCTAATAAGAGAAGGATTGAAACAGTATATAAAAAATTCTGGTTGTATGAGAAAGACCTAATAATAAAATACTCAGGAATAGAGGATTATGATATATCAATTAATATTAATCTTAAGGAAAATAATCATATATCTCTAACGAGTTCATTACAGAACATTATCGCATTATCAACTGGGCATCCAAATTTAATACTATTAGAGATAATCCAGCAGAGCTAATTAATCTTCTACTAGATATCAATCAATAATCCAAAAACAAAGTCAAACAAAAATCCTATCTAGCTATTTTTATTAAAATAAAAGCAAGAGACAGAGAATTTTTCAACTTCAGCAAAACTAATGAACTTAAAGAAGACCATTAAAAAGAATATGAAAAACTGGATGGTCAGTTCCAGAGAATCTATAAAAGTTGTTGAATTCAATAAAGAAGTCCACTCCAAGATTAAGCTTCTTCTAAGTGCCAGTCTCTTTATCATATATTTGAGATGCATCAATATTTTTGATCTCAATCCATATCTCTTAACACAAATTATGGAATATGGTTGTAACTTTTTTTGCCATCCTAAAAAGAGCAACAAACTAGATTATCATGATTTATTTCAAAGAAGCAGAAAGATATTTCGAGACAATCTTCTAGAACTCCCTTCATTACCTAACCTAATTCCTGCACAAATAAAAGTCAAAATCCCTTACTAGATTTCTATCCTGGACAGAAGCATCACAGCAAGAGTTGCAGGCTATCTTCACTCCTTTTACAGGTTTGATCTCCTGCCAGATTTATACTTCATCTTACTTCTAAATCTTTCTAGTCACCCTCAAGATCTACCTAAAGAAGTCGCATACTTATTTCCAATTAGAAGAAAAAAAGACTTACGAAACTTAAAAAATATAATCAAAGAACATAAGAGATTCTTTATTGTTTCCTCCAAAGTCCTCTTATCTTACTTTGACCTTACATCTTTCAAGAGTCCTCTTCTTCCTTTTCCTGATTTGCTGGATCCAGAGTTTGCCTTCTTTTTTCCACTCAATACTAGTGAGACTAACATCGGAGAAATTGTTAAAAAACAAAGAACAAAATACTTCTTTTAACATTTTCTCATCAATTTTTTCAAATCCAAAAGACTTCTTCCATCATGGCTATTCACCATCAATGAATATCAGTCCAAACTAGAAATTCAAATTTCTACTATAAATTCCCATGATACCCAATACCTAATCGAAAATTTGAGATCAGAATATTGATTTTCACTCCATTAGAATCTTTATGGATATCTCCAAAAATGACTCAAACCAACAAACCAAGACTAATATAGAAACTAGAGGACATTAATCTTGATCTCAACATTAGTCAACTATCTCGCAATGACAAACAATTGAAGGAAGAAATTGGAATTCTCCATAGCTATTATAAGTAAGAATGGATTCCTAAACTATTTAGCATATAAAATTTTACAGATCAATTATGTTTCTTTTGAAGAAACATAATTAATTACTTATTACTTTAATAGGGACATAATTCAAAAAACACTTGGATCAAGTGTCCTAAATTGCAAAAAACCTTTGTAGGTAGTTTTTTTTTGACCTTATATTTTTAAAAAAACTTTTTTAATAGTGAGGGACATTTGAATTATGTTCTCGCCTTTAATTTAGGGATTCATCTTTAATTATAAGTTTCTAAGAATTTCTGAAGAATGGTTTACCAATTCACAAGTTTTACTGCCAGAAGACCTCAATGAAATCAACAAAATTCTACTAAACAACAATCTGATAACACTCAAATTTTCTCTCATCAACAATGATACTTCCTAACAACAATTTATTAACTTCATCAAACATTCTCCTTTAGCAGACTTTCTGACCCTAGTCATCAAAGAAACACTTTCCAAATCAGAGTTTGATCTTATGCTATTTCTAGAATAATAAATATAACAATATCAACACAAATTACAATCAAATACTACCAAACCAACTCAATCTAAACGACACACCTTCAATCAACCCAACACTATCAATAATATCAAAAATCTAATTATCTTTATAACCATTAATACTAGAGATTTCAATGACTCAATTAAACTTAAAGCCTTAACTAATACAGTAAACAACAAATCTATTTTAGTGTACACTGAAACTAAACTCAAAAAAGAAGACCACTATCCAAGCAACATCAATGGAAAATCAATCATTTATAGCAATTCAAATATCACAAAAAGTGGTATCATGTTAATTATCAGCAAAGATCTCTTATCACATGAGTTTAAAATATGTGATATATCTAAGTACTGCTTATCGATCATCTTGAAATTTAAAGGAAAAGTAAATATACTCTTGATAGTAGTTTTTCTTCCACATAAAAGAAAGGAAAGAGATCCAACTCACAAGAAAGTATACCTAATTATTAAATTAGCTACACATCACAAACTCTATTATATAATACTAGGAGATTTCAATACCTATCCAAAAAACAGTCCATCTATTAGAGCTAAAATCACTTTATACAAATAACTAATCTACAAATACCTTATTAACTATATTGACATTGGGCAGCAATATCATTGCTGAAACTGTCCAATTTTTATAAACATTACTACTTAATTGCTACTTAATAGTTACTTAATAGTCAAATAATAGTAACAGAGCAGTTACAGTAGTGTTAACTACTA
>CAJVPV010000887.1:0-18358 GCA_910591835.1 Acaulospora morrowiae
TTTCTAAAATATATCTATTTGGTGGTAGGCTAACATGTATAGTAATGTATCTTACAATCTAAACATTAATTATGTAATATTTTACTCAATTAATAAAGATCACGAGAAATGCCTCACTTAACACTTTAAAAAAAAATTTATTATATAATACTAGTGAGTAATCTTTATAATATTTTGGATATCTAGAATTTAATAATTTAATTTTAATAAAATATTGAAATTTTAATTATTTTATAAAAAAATTTTTTTTTTTTTTTTTGGGTGAAAAATGCTTTGTGCATATGTATTTTATTGAGTAATTTATATCCAATTACAGATACACTAAGGTCTATTTAAGTTAACCTCGCTTCTATACCTATAGACTTACCCAATATACCAATTGAACACCTTGAAGATGGATCCATACCCTGGGTGGGATCTTTAGGGGATAGAAAATCCTACTACTAGTTTATAAACTATCTAACCTAATCTAGATCCTGTCTCGATTGCATCCGTCATGAGAGAGGCATAGTTATTATCTTTCAGGTGTATAGTTGTAGAACATCCAGATATCCTCATATATATTTTTTATCCAGAATCTTGAAGAAGGTAAATCACTCTTTGTCACCACTTGCGACTTCCGATTATACCAAATATATTTTTTCAAGATATAATCTTCTTTTAAGCAAGCGCCAGATTAGGATAGCCCCAGGCTAGGATGTTCTTTGTGTGATGGAGTCTGCTGTCGCCAGTTTTGGTTAGAGTTGTGGGCTTATACCGGAGTTAGACCAAAAGCCTTTCTCGTGCAACCTTCTTTACTTCGACCTGTTTTCAGCCCGTGATCGTCAGGAAGACCAGAGGTCCCATCTTCATGTAGCCTAACTAGTTTTGAAAGATGATTTGTAACTGATTGAATATGATATAAATTGGAAGCCGGTCAACTAATCATGAAGGTAATAAATTTTATAAAAAAAAATTTTTTTCATGAAAATTTCCAGTTTGTTATATAAAATATAAATGATATTAAAGAAGTATACTGGTATATCAGAATAGGATTTCTGGCCAAAAAAAAGCAAGTTTGGGGTTTTTGCTTTTTCTTTGGATACATAAAAAAATATTCATAACAGTTACTTCTTTATAAATCTTTTTTGGAGTTTTTTCTATTTTTACTTCTTACAAATGCATATTTTTTATTAAATAACCATATTTTTTTTTTGAAAATTTTCTTTGCAAATAAAAAAACCAAACCATATATTAAAAATATTTGTATTGTTAACTTGAAGAATCAGCAATATATTTATTGTTTACTTTTTACTATTTCTCAATATAATTTATTGCATTACAAAAAACACAAAACTTTTTTTCAAAAAAATTTTTCAAAAAAACCACAATTAGTTTACTCTTATTAACTGATCAATATCTCAAAATTAATTAATTAAATATTACCAATTATTCAAACAAATACATATTACCAAAATACTACATATTGATCAATATAAACAAATTCTTTTTTGATAACAACTATTAAAACAAAATCACATTATCAACAAACAAACCAATTACACCATTAACAGATAAACCAATTATACTATCAATAGACAAACCAATTACTAATCATATTAACAAAACAACAACACAATCATCATAACAAATCAACTATCAAAGAAATATATTATCAACACTACTATATATTTTGAACAGTAACCTGGTCATTTGTAATAAGTATATATATACCATACTTCAGTTAAATGGAACCATCAGCATGGCACACTTATTTGAAGTATTTTTAGCTTTACAATTAGTTTTTTTGCATCTATTTCTTTACTTAGTATTTTATTTATTTTCTATTTCTTATAGTCTTTTTACATATAAATCTGAGTAGATATTCATAACTGCTTAGCATTATCTTTGACAATATATTGGTTTTAATATTTTTTTTTCTTTGCAATTTAGATAGTTTACCATAGGCAAGCTAGTATTATACTTACTGATCAATTAGTTGCATGAGAGATGTTGTTACTTTCTTCATATACAGTATAAATTTTTTTTACAATTTTACAATTATAATAAAGTAACAATATTTATCTACTTAAAAAAAAAATAAAGATTATTAATAGAATAGCTTATTTGAGAATTAAATAAAGTTATATATTAGATGTTTGTTGCAATAAATAAAAAAACAATACTTGTATTGTTAAAAACATAAAGCAGATTAAATTTATACTTTGTAAAAATTGTTAATGTAAAGACAATAAGATCTGATATTCAATACCTGTTCACAAAAAAAAAATAATAATAAAGCAAATTAGTTAATAAATATTTAAAAAATAATTATTATATTAAATAAAATTTAATTATTATAATTTATATTCATAATATAATCAAATTTAAATTTTACTAAAGATGAGATGCCATCTATGTTACAATTTAATTATATACAGTATTTCTTAAAAATAGAATTTTAAATTATATGAATTAAAAAATTTTATTTTAATTATTAACAAAAAGGTTACTTTTTGTAGTGACAGTTGAATTTCGTTTTGTCACGTCATTTACAGAATATATGCGTCTCAGACAAGAATATTTGTAAAAAATTTCTTGATAGAAACGAGCAAATCAATAAAAGGTTTATAGCAAAGATATTTATTTCAATTAAACCCTTGTTGGTCGAAAACATTCATTTTCACCAAGTTTGGAAAATTTTATGTCAATTCTTCAAGATAAAGAATACTTTATTTAGAGAAAAAACTAACAATATCAGAATACAAATTTCGTTATATTGGTTTGGATGAAATTGTCATCTTTATCGGTAACGGTTCTGATCCCTTCCCCTTTCTGATCACCCTCTTCCGCGTCTGCATCGCACCATGCAACGGTTAATGTCACGAGGATGATGACGGCGACAACAGCGACGACAGTCAGTAGTGCATTTTCTGTTTTGAGCGATTGGCTGATGACCATTGAGTCCAATTTGTTCTGCCTCAACCTCGTTTACACTAGAAGGACCGACCGATTCTCCGGAAGAGGCTCGAGTAAGTTCGTCATTAGAAGCTTCCGAGTTCACTTGGGATGAGTTGATAGAGTGAGCAAGTAGAATTAAGGATACGAAAAAAATCGTTAAAAGATAATGTAAACGTGCCATAGTAATTATTCTCTTTGATGGTGCCTTGTCAATAGAATAACATCATTATTTATAACATCTTTCTCTCGAGTACAAATTTCACTTTTGACACATTGAATCATTAAACTAGGTCTAGTTTATCACGTCGTAAGATAGTGAATCAAATTTTTTAGAGTCAGAAGATAATTTATTTCGCGCACGATATTAAACTTACAGATAGTGAATCAAATTTTTTAGAGTCAGATGATAATTTATTTCGCACACGATTTTAAGCTTACAATTATTTGATAAAATAGCGATACTTTATACTTAAAAAGAATGATATTTTAGACTTCCTTGTAGCCAAACACAAAACATTAATTTCGTATTGAAAGATTTGTCTGGTTTATATAGAACATGACTTTCTCTAGATGATACGAATCGTATTTGCAATAAGGAAGATTTGGTTACCGGTTATTGATCGCGGTTTTCAATATCGAGAATAAGGAAAAAATAATTGAAATTTCATTTCCCTCATACTAACGTTTTTTTACTCACCACAATTTTTATAAAATACCATTAAATGCGCCTTCTGGTCTTTCCACACGTTTACTTTCCCAATCCTGCTTGCCGATTTCTTGCAATTTCTGGGCCGATAATATAGACAAAAGAACATGTGGAATAAATATATGATCGAAAAAGGGCACACGACATAAATAAATAAATAAACAAGTAAAAATCCTAATTAACCCAATATTCTTCCTGAAGATTGACTTTTCGCCTTCCTTTGTTTATTTTAAGTTGTTCTTCTTTGCTAACCTGAAATTAAATAAGTAAAAGAATAGGAATAATTTGCAATTCATTAAATCTTACCTTCTTCACTTTATTTTCGTGAACGTCATATCTGGTCTGTGTTAAATAACTAAGGGCAAAGGAACCCGACACGACAGCTAATATCAGCGGAAGACCGAAAAGAACGAACGAGTGCTTTCGGATGACTTGGTGTGCCGGTGGCTTATAGAAAGGTTTGCGCAAGAATTGAGGCATCTTTTAAAAATAACATACGTTGGAACAAAGAGTTCGAATTAATGATACGACTCGGTATCAATGGGAAGTTGGACGCTTTAGGTTTGGGCTATTGATGACTAATACGTGGTACTGATCAGCCACCGCTTCTCTGCTTAGCCACTTTAACTTATTGTCGATTTGTAGTATATAGAATGACTTCTTTCCGCATTTGAACAATACAAAGTTCCTTTACGATCCTTCGACGTTGGTTACAAGGCATGACGACAATGTTGGGACATCTGGTTTTTACATGAAGTCTTTCCTTATCTTTTTTTAATATACAGTTCGTGTGTATTTTTTTTTTTTTTTTAATAAACAATATTGAAATATTCCCAAGTTTGAAGATCATGACAAAACAAAACAGTACAGTACAACAGCTAATATATGAAAAAACAAATCCTTGCCTTAAAAATGTGGAAGAAAGCAAGTGTAAAAAATTATTACGTAATATTAGCAAACGTCATCTGACATTTTGCGACGCTGGCGTTCCATCCTTACGAATGTCCCCAATTGGTTTGTTTTCTTTTATGTAAATCCATGTGTTCCAATCTTTAAACACTGGAAAGGCAAACAAATAGAGTGAATTTTTCGGCTGAGTTTTTATCGGTGAATATCGATTATTTTTAAGCAAAAAACATCCGTAATTAGCGATACGTAGTAGATCACTTCAATATCGGAATACATACTGTACTGTTGTAGTACGTACTTGACTTCGTAAGACATGCAGACAAATTTTTATTTCATTCGAAATAACGCCGAAAATTTGGTCTTCGACTTTAAATTCGAACCCTTTCGGGAATGATATAGCTCGTGTGAGGTTAAAATTTAAAGTTTGTTTAATAGATATTTTGTTAATTTGTTTAAGATAACAACTTTCATTGCGCCGTATAAGAAAGGATATTAACTCAGCCTCGATTAATCTAATCATATCAACAAACATTGGACTTTTCTTTTTCTTTTAAAGTTACATGTTTCAATATATTCCTTCAAATCAATCACGTTTTTGTCTCCCTTCTTTTGAACAAAATGCTCGAATATCGCCATGCGGTTTGCACACACTTATCGGAGTTTCACTATTGGCTTATCCGATTTTGCTTGGAACCATAAGGTGGGCCCTATCGAAACAACCATCGAGTTGCGGCAAGTATTCATCCACAGATGGTACGTTCCTCTTTAACTTTTAATCGGCCTTTCAGGTTGTTTTGATTCCGGATAAACATTGATTCCCAATTTCTTTCAATATCCTTTGCAAGACGAAGACGGTGATATTGATCATTCTCGTCAAGGAAACAATGATTATCCAGAATCACTGCACAAATTCGTGATAGCCACACAGTACCTAGTTGGGTTTGTAACTTTCTTTAACGTTTCATACATAATGTTCGCATATGCCGAGGAAAGGCGCGTCGAAACGGTCATCCCTTCCTATATCATTACCTCCACTATATTTCATTCGATTTCTTGGATTATAAATTGTGGTTTCGTCATTTTTGAGAGAAATGTTCATCGGCATTGGAGCTATTTTACCCAAGGATTTTGGTACTGGGCCTTTCTCCTCGCCAACTTTGAATTGTATAATCGGCTTGTTTATATTTCCAACCCAGATCACGAAGATGGGGACGGCAATTGGTCACAAAGTTGGATGATGTTGTCATTTTACCTTCTGGGATACGTGTGCAATTTTATGCTTGTCATATGCGCGGCTACTCTGACGTTTCTATGGAGACGATCTCACGAAGCTCGAGGTTACGTAGGTGTCAATTTTCAGGTTGGCAGTGACCACGAGAATTCAGAAACCCCTGAAGTAGATCCGCTTGATGCCCCCGATGTCGAGTCGCAATCCACACCCTTTTCAATGGCTGATGATCCCAAATATGCACCGCCTCGTACCTTCAGTGATTTCTTGTCCAAATGTAAAAAGTTGCTACCATTTGTGTGGCCTGCTCACGATATAAAATTGCAAATCGCGATCGTAATCTGCATGCTACTCTTGCTTCTGGGACGTGTGGTCAACGTTCTTCTTCCTTATCAATACAAGGTGCTCGTGGAACGTTTGTCTTCAGGTGAAGTGGTCTGGAAGGAAATCTTATTCTTTGTGGGATTAAGGTGGTTGCAAGGAGACGTGGGAGTTGTGAGCACTATCCAAGGTGTGATATGGATACCTGTTGGTCAGGTAAAGATAAGTTTTTTTTTTTTTTTAATGCGGAAAATTTCTTTATTTTTACCATACATTGAAATCTTTGCTTTATCGGAATTAGTTTACGACACGAGAGATTTCAGTAAAAATGCTTGAGCATTTACTGAACTTGTCGTTACGATTTCACCTCAATCGTAAGACTGGAGAGATATTACGTGTCCAAGGTAACGAATCAATCGTCAACCCAATTACACCACGATATGATCGAAAAAGCGTTAACGAAACCTTTTTACTCGTGACAACCCAACCTTGTTAAGATCGTGGTGTCTCCTCTATTGTCTCCATCCTCTCATCCATTCTATTCGATATCATCCCAACCCTCGTTGATGTCGTTATCGCGGTGATTTATTTCACAATGGCGTTTGACATATTCTTCGGGTTAATTGTGTTTATCACCATGTCCTTGTACATAATTAACACCATCATTATGACCGATTGGAGGACCAAGTACAGGAGGTTATCGAATTTGTTAGATAACGCCATGGAGGCAAAAGCAGGTACGACACGGTTGATTATTATGCATTTTTAATCATTTCCTTCAATTGATCTATTTGAATCTTGAATTCAGTTGACTCGCTGTTGAATTATGAGACTGTCAAGTTGTATGCTGCCGAAAATTTTGAAGGTAATCGAGTATCATGACCTCGTCACAATGTGCGATTGGCATTTTGCGCATTTATATGGAAAATTGTTTTTTCTATTGAAATAGTTGGTCAATACACACGTGCAATCCTGGATTACCAATTGGCCGATCAAAAATCCAACCTTACCATGTATATCCTTAACACCACGCAGAACTTGATAATTCAAATTGGACTTCTGACTGGAAGCATATTATGTGCAACCCGAGTATCAAAGGGAGAAATGACAGTCGGGGATTTCGTCATGTATCTAACTTACATACTTCAGTTATATGGATCTCTTAACTGGTTTGGAAATTATTATCGAGTTATTCAAAAGAATTTTGTGGACATGGAGAAAATGCTTGACCTCCTGCAAGAATCTCCCGAGATCAAAGACCTACCTCAGGCTGCACCTCTAACAATGCAAAAAGGAGAAGTCATCTTTGACAATGTATCTTTTAGTTACGATACCAATATTCCCACATTAAGGAATGTATCATTCACCATCCCGAGTGGATCAACGGTTGCCCTGGTGGGACCATCGGGTGGCGGCAAATCAACGATCATGCGCCTTCTGTTTCGATTTTACGACGTCCAAAAAGGCCGTATCCTCGTAGACGGTCAAGATATTCGCCATATTAAACAACATGATCTGAGAAGTTGCATCGGAATTGTTCCTCAGGTAGATTTCTATCTTTTGATCCTGATATTCTCACACTGATGTAATTTATGTATTCACGTGATATATTTATAGGAAACCGTTTTATTCAATGATACAATAAAATATAATATTCGGTACGGTAAAATTGGGGCCAACGATCAAATGGTTGAAGAGGCCGCTAAGGCCGCTCAGATTCATGATAAAATTTTGGGCTTTACCGAAGGGTATGAGACAAAGGTTGGCGAGAGGGGTCTAAGACTGAGCGGTGGCGAAAAACAGAGAGTTGTGGGTTTTACCGACAATTGACATCTGTAATTTTGATTAAGATTTCAGTTCATTTCAGTCACTTATTTATTCATCCATTTATTTATTTTGTAGGCTATTGCAAGAACTCTTTTAAAGGTAGGTATGTTTTCTCTAAAAGAAACGAATGCCACATGCAGCATGTTAAACCAATGTCGTCATGCTCAATACTCTGTAGAATCCACAAATTGTTCTTCTTGATGAAGCTACCTCTGCACTCGATACTCGTACTGAGCGACATATTCAAAAATCCCTTCGTAGGATGACGGTCAATCGAACGACCTTGATTATAGGTGTGTGAGTTACAATAATGTATTTATCAAGGGCTGTACTATAATAGAACGCCGAACTTATTCGTCTTATGCTACTAAAAAAGCGCATCGTCTTTCAACCATTGTTCATGCCGATCAAATTCTTGTTTTGCAAGATGGTGAAATTGTCGAAAGAGGTAACATTTTGATTTTATTGAGTCTCACATTACATTTAGCTAATGACATCAAATTTTTGCAGGATCGCATGTAGAACTGTTACAAAAGAAAGGAGAGTATTATAAGCTATGGAACAAGCAACTAAAGCATCATGAAAAGATGAAAAAAGAGATAGAAATTTCAGAGAGTATAGATGCTTCGACTGAAGATATTGTGCCGACTGCGGACACTGTTTCGACTACAGGCACTGTTCCGATTGACTCCGAGACTCCCGTTGTTACTGTTGAACAATTTACTAGCGTAGAAGAATCTGTGCCTGATTCGAATGTCGAAGTGTGCGAGCATGAGTTTGTTGAGGAAGAGGGCGCTGATGGAGATGACGAACGACAAACGACGACTGCATGTGAAAGCAGTGACGATGAAGGCGAGGATGCACGTCCAAATCAATCTTAGAATGCTTGCAACTTTATTTGGTGCATTTCTTATTTTCCTAAAAAAATTTGTTTTTTTTTTATATTACATGATGTATATTAACTTTTACACTTCATCGTAGTAATTTAAGAGAGTTGAGAATGTGAATGCATTGACTGCATCACTAATATTGAATGATACATTTGTATTGAAGCTAGAGGAACTTTTTTTTCTTTTTTAATCAAAAACATACTTTAATGCTTTTAATCATAAATTTCACCATCTAAAATTCGCGGATAAATAGAGAGAACGACAATTCATAATGTTCTAAATGATAAAATTAATATGAAATCATAGATCTATTGATATTATAATCTTTGCACAATAAAAACGTGGGTATAATTGGATTGTGTGCAGGAAAATCTTTTTCACCCTGAAAAGATCCTTGTTCATCGAAGGTGATAATTGAAGAAGGTATGCAATCAATCTTGGAATTAAATACCTATCTCCCCTAAAGCTAGTATGATAGATAGATAATGTATTATTAACTAATGGAGTTTTTTTATAAATGATATTCACACTGTTATTTTGATCATAGGCCTTTCCTGGCTTTTCACACACCATTTTATCAGTAAATAATTTCCGATACATATGTTATGGCATTAAAAATACTAATTTCAAACATAACTTCTCAAATGGTGGTTCCTTCATCATGTCTGAACATGAACAACTACATCCATCTTGCTATTATATATAGCTCAGGCCAATTTAAAATGCAACCAAGTCACAATTATTATTATTATTCTAAAATAAAATTATTTACTGTATGTTCAACGAAATTCAAGAAGATACGAATCCTATCTACACATTAATTGTGAATCTTTTGCTAAGCATATATCTGCCTTACCTAAGAATCTCCTTTTACAAGAAAAACCACTAGGAATACAGTCAATGTAGTGATCCCAAATAAAACTAATGAAATCCATAATAGTTTTTTCTGCCAGTGGAAAAAAAAGTCATAATCCCAATAAGGTTCTGCTTGATGTGATGTCAAAACCGTTTCCGATGGTTCCAATAATTGATGACTTACCTCTTTAAATATACCGATTAGAGACATTGATCTCAGAGATGTTGCATCTTGCATAGTGGGTTGATCTGCGGATTGAATTATTTCAATGGGTTGCACCACATCTTGTGCTATTACAAGTGCCTGAACTTCATCAAGCATCGTGTCAAGCTCCTATCATAAATGAATAAAAAAATAGGAATTAAATATTGCCTTGATTATTATAGATGTTATAAAGAGTCTACGATCGAGTGGGAAATGGGGAGCATTATGAGCGAAGCACCTGAGTGAACTGGAGTGGTTTTTCTAATCCTAATTTCGTCCAGTTTTCTCGAATTATCCCTACATCTTGGAATCAGCCGATTTCGTAAATCGAAATAGCATCTCAATAAATGAAAGTAAAAAAATTCTTACAGCAATCGAATTCTCGATCAGAAATACATCATGCTGACGGTCTTTAATTTCAGTGAGGATCATGCGCGTTTGCTCATCCGATGTTTCTAACAGTAACTAAAAATTTAGTAAAAAATATATATATTATTATTATAACATCTTAAATAACAAGAGGACACCATAAGGATAATTATAGTAACTCTAACCTGTGATGTAAAAGCCTGTCCTACGTTATTGTCTAGAAGATTGTCTATTTCTTCTTGCGGTGCATCTGCTTTAACTAAGGACAAATATGAGTTCACTTAATATGGATAGTTCTTCCTTAGCTGTTCTCAACATATGAGACCATCTACCTGTACGATATTGTCCAATTATTCGGTCCTTATATCTTTTCTCGTTTTCAATTTGCATGTTACGATAATCCGTCATCGTATCCATGAAGAATTTAGCCAAGGTAGCATACTACAAATGCCCGTTTTGTATTATTACTAACAAAAATGTCATCTCTTTATTATATATGGGTAATTATTTTTGAAGGCGACAAAAATGCTAGATATGATTTTTTCAGATCCGACTTTTAAACAATACATATATATTATAAATTTTAGGATCACCCCAGAAAATTTCCGGTCCGCCTTCGAAAATAATTACCCATATATATAGTTAAAAAAAAAAATTACCTTCGTTAGACGAATTTGCATTTGATCTTGGCCTACCGTGGATGATCGGTTATTCTGCTTTATTACTATAATTACAAATTAAATTTGTAATCAATTTTATTAAAAAGGTTCATAAAATTCTTTAGCATCGTACCCGTCAATCTTTGATTGATTTGACCGCCTACACGGCTTGTTTCAGAAATCAACAAATTCAATTGTCGCGATATTCCTGTAAATGATGATTTGGAAAACGTGCATATTTATGAGATCGTTTTCAAGGAATTGATTCAATATCAATTTAACAAAGAAAAGGTGCAAACAACACAAACAAAGAAAACAAGAAATTGGGAACGGTGCTCAACGAGAACTCTCATCCTCTGTAACTGTAACCAGTGTCCTTTTATGCAAATCTTCGATTGCTGCCATATTCTCTTTTATCGTACGAATCATCTCCTGAATGGAATTAATCTGAAGTTGCAATTTCGAGGAAAATTCGAGAATTAAATTATTGACTTTTAGGTAATTCCTTTCAATTCGTTTCCAGGAAAAAACCCACCTCCTTAAAAAATTCCCCGAGAGTTCTGCCACCACTAATTGGCACTGCTTGACTACCTTCACCAAGATTGTCCATTTCCACTTCTACATCTCCTGAATTACGAACACCCTCATCATTAACATTTAACTTCGGAAATCAAGGAGATGGTTAAAAAGCAATTAATTCAATGGCCAATCAAACCCTGAAATGAAGCACCAGATACCTACCAAAAAATCGGATGTATGGTCGTGACTCATTATAGTAGTGGTAAGTACAGAAAATTACAAAAATTTAACTATTTGGATTCATCAATCTTTGAAGAGGCGAAGACAATCTTTCCAGGAGTGTTATTCGCCAACACATGAAACGTTACTGTCTTTGTATACGTGTAAATTTATTTTTTTCCAAGTTCCATTTTCGAGTTGTTAACTGCTAAATTTGACAGTGACTGATGTTTTTTTTACATCATGCTGTACTACTTGTATGTTGGGCTCGTAGCGCTTTTTTATGCAGGTAGATCTGCCCTGGTACTTCGAAAATGATATAATTAGACTAATCACCTGTGGTGTCTCATAACACATTTATGATTTTTTACCAAAGATTTACTAATTGTTTTTTTTTTTTTGCCGTTTTTCGCGTTCTTTGAAACTTGGTAACTATACAGGTCTTATTGTTTTTATTCGGAATAGGTAAATCGAAAATAATTACTGTCCATATATTAACCTCGTAAAGATTAGTATGTGGGTTTTCTTTCTTTTGATGTGAATTGAATCGGTTGTAAATCACGGAGAAATGTTACATGTCCAGAAACGAAAGTAACACTAATTATTCTTTCATATACACAAGTATGTATGCTACACTCAATCTCATCTAATCCGGTTCGTTTCACACTGTTCTTTTCTCCGGATAATTTTGTTCATTGGACTAGGATTTCGAAAGGATCATCCATCGACCGGGGAAATCTTTTACCGTATGAATAGACGACCTTCATAAAGGAAAACATTGTACGAATGCTCTATAAGTAGCTAGGCTAATTGACAAATTTGATAATTATTGTGTAGGTTATGATCATCAATTTTTCCCGGGAACTGGTTGAATCCTTAAAGAAAGTTTCCTTTTTCGAAATCCGAAATTTAAACAATGAACTCGAGTGTTCCTAACTGTCAAACAACACTGCAGAAATATTTGCTATCAGGCCATCGATTTTTTTTTTTTTTGTAATAATACATTATGGTAAGAAAAAAAAAATTATTTTTCTTGTTTATATTATAATTAATAGTAATATTGTACCATCTATATAATATTTTGTTTTAATATAATAACAATGATTTTTAAACTTGTAAGCTTTGATTTATTTCTCTTTGTATTAAATTTATCATCAGCCAACCATAACGACAATAAACAAGAGAGATATACTGTATATTATATTGTGAAATTTTTGAAATTTTTTATAAATTTAAATTTGAAAATTGAATAATAATAATAATAATAAATTTCTTTTAAACACAAGTATCAAAATTTATTATAACTGTTCTGTCTAATTCATGTATTACACGGACATTAAAAAATTTATAATTCATGGTTTAAGATTTAATAAATATAAAAAAATCATGTAAAATAAGGAATTTATTATTTTTTTAACTTTATATAATAAATTTTAAAATATGTTAATAATAAATAAAAAAATAGATCGTTCATAATAAAATTGAAATTTATTTTTTATAACATAAAACTCAAATTTAATCAAAATTAATATAATATAACTAAAAAAAATTTTTTTTCCTATTTTTTATCACATAAAAATATGATTTACAGTTAATAATTTAAAAGAAAAATCTAAAAAATTTGTTTATTACAGTTTCAATAATTTTTTTAAATATATTTTATGTGACTTGAATAATTTTATTAATTAATAAATACAATAATAATTTTTTTTAACAAAATAAAGTTTTTTTTTTTAATGTTAAGTGAGATCTTTTTTATGTCTTTATTAATTAAACATAATAAATATAATACATTATATACAAAATCAATAAAGTATAAAATATATAATAATACATATTGACCTGTTACCATGAGCAGATATATTATTGAAAGAAACTTATAAAGAAAAACCTGAAAAACTATCTGCTATGAAAAATAAAAAATAAAAAAACATTTCAGACAAGATCATCAATTGTAAAAAAAATAATAAAAGTTTAATTAAGAAAAAAAAATTAATAATATATATGATAGCCTATATACTACTTAAATATAAGTGAGACATATAGTTAATGTTTTATGGAAAGAAAAATATTGTAATGATAATATATGTTAAAATTTAAAAGCATATTATCTTTAAATCAACAATTCCTTTCATAAGGCATAAATTAAATATGTCTATCTAGGTTACCACTTTCTTTTTGATAGTTGAATATAACTTTAGCAACAATAAAAAAGCATTAACTTAAGCTGCCATATTACAGGACATAACTCCTTGGTATTTAAATTCCATTTATAATAAAAGTATTTTATTTTTATTTATATTGATTAGGCTTTAATTGCCTTTTTTCTTTAATGGTAGCATTGTTGTTTGTAAATTGTAACTCCATTATTAAAATAATAAATAGTTATATAGTTGATAAAAAAATATTATAATTGAGATATAAGTGAATCAAATAACTGAAACCTATTCCAATTGCTTGTTTTGTTGTTTGGATACATATAAAGTAAATATTATTGAAATCTATGCAAAACACAAGTCATATGCTCTTCTAATTCAATAAATTATTAGATTATTTATTATTATTATTGTTGTTGTTATTGTTGTTATTGTTGTTATTGTTATTGTTATTATTGTTATTGTTATTAAGTGTGAAAATATTTTGTTAAAAAAAAAACTGGTTATAAACAAGTTTGAACAGATTTGATATTATTGTTAGAAGTAAAGAAATTTTATTAATTATTTGTTGAGTATAGATCTTTGAATAAGATAAAACTAATTATAGTTTTTGAATAAATTTGAAAAAAATATAGAAAAATAAAAAATAAAGAATAGTATTAGTGTTTAAATAAAAAAGAATAATAATAAATTTGTAAAGATTGTATTAAGACAAACATTAGATCCAATAATTTTGTTTGAATATGTTTTTAGAATTGAATTTATATTAAAAGAAAGAAAGGTGAAAGGAAAAGTGATTATTATAATCATAAAAAGAAAGGTACCTAAAGACAAAAAATTATAAAGAAAGGCTGTTACAAGCTTTTTCCATACAACCAAGAGCTAAGGAAGACTTTCAACTTGCTTAGATCTTGACCAAAGGTCCCATTCCAATATAACAGTATTTCTTAAAGTCTTTATATCCTTTGAATTTAAAGCTTAGTTGCTTTAGAAAATAAAAAGAGAAAGATACTTTTTGAAAAAAAATTTCCTAAAAGAAAATTTTCAAAAAATCAGTAATGAATAAATAAAAGTTTTTTTTTCATATTAACAAAATAAAGTTTTATAATAAAACAAATTTAATTAAACTTTTATTTACTTATATTAATAATTTTTATAAAAATAACCTATAGCTTATTGAAAATACAAATAATATATATTGTATATACTTCTGTTAAATAATAATAATATATATACAATATATATAATATTTAAATCTAAAATTATAATTTAAATTTATAATATATACTAATATAATTAAAAAATATATAAGCAAAAAATTAATGATTTTATTATATCAATAATTAGAATATTAATATAATATAAATCTTTATATTAATTTTTTTTAAAAAAAATAAGTTAATTATATACAATATGTATATATTGTATTTTTGAGTTTTAAAAATTAAATAAAATAAAAAATTATACTTTAATTATTTATTTTTTTATTTTTTTATTTTTTGCTTTTAATCAGATTGCAATTCATTGTATTTATTAATTTTTCATAAAAATAAAACAATAATATATTGAATCCTAAGGCTATATACTAGTACTAAATTGTATATAATACAGAATACCCATTAACAAGTTATTTAACTCTTTAAGTGTAATCATAGGAAATGATAAAATTACTTCTTTTTCAAGATTGCTTCTTGGTCTTGAAAAAAATCATAGTGAGCCTATATTCAGACTGTTACTTCAATACGAACCTATAGTTTTAAAAAGTAAAAAAAAATTTATTTTTAAAAAAAATAAAGAAAAATTGAAAGAGTAGTTAAAAAGTTTGTTCTGGTAAATAAAAACCCTCCAATATTAACTTTGGTTCATCAGGATAAATCCTTTACCATCACCTGCAGCTAGACAAACTATTTAATTTTCACTATTTTATTGTTGATCAAAAATATTTAAGGGCATTTTCAAAAAAATATTTCTTGAAACTTTATACTTAAAAACTTTTAACCTTTAGAAAAAATTGATATTTCAATTGATAATTTCTCTTTCAACCAAATCTCCAAGGATTTATAGCTTCATTCAACTAATGAATAGTTTCAAAACCCCTTTCTTTAACCATTTTTGGAATAATCAACAACAGAGAAAGCTTGTTACTGGATTGGAATGTGACTTCTTTTGATTTTTAAGAAAAAAAAAATTAGTTTAAAAGAAAAAGAGAAAATACTATAACACTTCTTAACAAAAAGAATGCCTCATTGCCTTGCTCTTTTCAATATATTCAATAATATAATTAGATTTTATATTGTATAAGATAAGACATGTAAGAGTTACGTGTCTTATTTATATTTCTTGTTATATATTGTTGGCCCAGAAAACAGTGAGTCAGTCACTTTACCAGTCCAATGTTCACATAACTAAAGTAAGTCGAGACATGTAAGATTGATTTAGCCAGGGCTTTTCATTATTAACAAGCTTTTCTTTTTTTTTCCGACACCAACTCTTCTCTTGATAATTCTGGACTATGTCCTATAGTAGTGATTATTCTTCCTTGTATGGTAAGTTAAGTTGTTAATTACAATATTTCTTATTTGGCATTTCAATTTTTATTATTATTCCTTTTTTTTTTATTTTCTATCTCTCTTTTTGCTTATATATTGGTATTACTATTTATATCATTGCTACTACTAGAAAAACAATTAAGTGAAAATAGACTATCGGGGCTAAAACAAATTATGGGTAAGTTATATAAGCTTCAATGACTACATTTCCTATGCTGATTATTAATGCTACTTCATATTTCCAATGTATGTGATGTGATAGTTACAATATACAACTATACCATATGACTTTTATAGGACTAACAATATAGATCAACCAGTCCAAAATTCGATCCAATCATCATTCAAGAATTCTGGTGTAACCAAAATTTAGGGTCAAACTGATGTAGGCAAAATTCTTCAAAAAATCAAAAAAAAGTATACATACTTGAAAAAATATAAGAAAAACTTAAGAAAAATAAATAAAAAGTTCCAAAAGTCAATGATAATCTTCTCTAGAATCTTGAATCTCTGGAGAAAAAAAAAAGATGTTTTTTCTATTAATTTTTTTTTCTAATAAAGTGTTCTTGCCTTTGACCTTATAAGTGGATTTTTCTTATATTTACTTACTAAAATATAAGAAGTTTATATCAAAAAAAGAAAAAATAAGAAAAGAGAAACTAAAGTCTCTAGATATTAATATTGTTAAAGAAAATATATATACTTTATTACAAAAAAATATAAAATTTCTTTGGAATATCTGTTTTTTGTATTAATAAGAGGATTAGTGAAAAGAGTTATATTTTAATTGTTTTTTATAAACCAAAAATAATATTATTATTAAGTATTATATTTAAAATAAATTTATTTATAAAGCAAAAAAAAATTTTTTTCTATTTACTTCTCTTCTGCCAAAAAAATTTTTTTTAGTAAACTTTATTCTTTTTTTTTATTCTTTTTTTTTTTGCTTTAAACATTTTTATTTCTTTTGTTTTTTTTAAAAATTTTTTCTTTTTTTTTTTCTTTTTTATTTTGTTAATAAATAGTTTTCTTTTTGTTTAAATATTTTTTTTTTAGGTTTTATTTTTATTTTATATGATCTATTTTATCAATACTTAAATTTTATAAAATATTTTCTTAATTAATATAAATTTTTCTTGAAATTGAAAAAGATTTGAACAAAAGAATATGGATCCTTTTTGTAAAACTTGAATTTTTTATTTAAAAATATTTAATTTAAAAAAGATAGTAACAAAAATATTTTGATTAAAGAATTTTAAATAGTTAAGAATATTTTTTCACAATTATTGGATAACTATCAACTTTTTTGAATATGTAACAAAAATTGTTAAATATAGTATTTAATAAGTAATTAAAACTATATACATTTAGTTTTTATATGGTTAAGTCTTAACCTGCTTGATATAAATTAATTAAAAGTATATTTTCAAATAAGTATTCTTATTTTATATCTTGTTCTGTTAATAAATTTATTTAAGAAAAATTTTATAAATATTTTTTTTTGTTTTATTTATTATTTCTTAACAACTTTCAAAAAATTATAATTAATTTATTCTCTTTAAAAAATTGATATAAAATAATTATATTATATTGAAATTCAAATCTTTAATATAAACAAAACCTATAGCTATAGAACTTACTAAATACTTGTTTTTAGGTTCAAATATAAATATAAAACTTAATATATTTAAGTTACTTAAGTCATATACATTAATAAATACATAAGTTATTTTTTATTTTTTAATATATGCATAATAAACATATATACTGATAAACAATATAACTAGTAACTAGTTATTATTTACTTTTTTCTTTTATCCCACAGGATTTTTTAAAATTAATATATAATACCTTACAATTTTAGCAATTTTTAATTATTTATTTTATAAAGAATTATTAATATATTGTTACGGGGAAACGACGATCGACGATATGGCTTAGAAATTGAGAATGACGATCGCGCATTATAGAGGTTGCCAAAACGGGTAATCGACCCTCAACCTCGT
>CAJVPV010000888.1:0-18350 GCA_910591835.1 Acaulospora morrowiae
GATTTTTAAATTTTTTTGAAATAAAAATTTCCAAAGTTTATTATTTTAAAAACTTTTGAAGATTTTCAAAGATTTTTCTGGAAATTTTCAAAAAAATTTAAGTGAAGATCTTTGGAGATCTCCATCAAAAAAATTTCCTGATGTATGTGATAGTTTTTTCAATCTGTTAGGATTTCTTGGGAAGAAAGTATTTGATTAAAGATTGTGTGAAGGTAAGAAAGAAAAGTTTTTTGAGTTTGTTTTATAAAAAAATATGTGATTTTAGAAAAACCAGATGCCTTGTTGTTAGGGAGTAAATTAATTGCTTCTGTAATTTTATATTCAGTAATAGGACTCATTAGTGTATCATAAATCAAAGAGTTAATATTGTTAAGTAGGGTATAATATTTTTTTTATTTGGAGAAAAGTTGATTATCAATTATTCATTTGCAAAAAACTTTTTTGTAATGTTCTGTAATTGTTTGATGTATTTGGATAGGATCTATTATAATTTCTTTATTAATTGGATTAATAATTTTTGTGAAGAAAGCATATAGATTTTTATAATTGGGGGTTTGTTCAATCATGATTTTTGGATTTTCTTGGAGGTTTGTTATTTGTTTATTGATGATTTTATTGATTGTTTCTTTTCTTTGTAAGTTGTTTTCAGTTTTAAGTGTTTTAAAGATTATTTTAAAGAGTTTTTTGAGTGAGGTGATTTGATCAGTTTTGTTTAAATAAGGGAGTTTGAGATCCTTAAAATCTTTTAATATTGTGTGGTTAATTGGAAAGAGTGCTTGTGCTGAGAAGTTGTAGATGTGAAATTTGATTGTTTAAAGTTTTTTGTGAAGTATTGTGCCATTTTTACTGAAAATTTATAGGATATTTTTATGAATTTTTGTTTTTGAGACTAATTTGTTAAGAGTTTTAATTATATTTGAATTGAAAAATTTCTAGGTTTTTTTGATGTTGGATTTTTCAGGAGAGAAAGATAAGATGTTGGCAATAGTTGTGTTAATAGTTTTCTAGATTTTAGAAGTTATTTTGTTAAAGTTGTAATACAGATAGTGAACAAAATATTGTGGACACTTAAAAAAAATTTTTTTAAAAAATTGTACTTAATAATTTTTTTTTATAATAAAATTTTAAATATATAATTAAAACAATATATTTATTTAATATCAATATTTTGTTGATCCTCTTTCAGCTGCAATACAAGCTGTAATTCATCATGACATACTTGCGATCAACCACTGATACATCAGTGGAGATATGTTATTTCATTATTTTTGAACAATCTGATCCAAATCAGAAAGACTTGCCGGTTTAGCTTTAAAAATCTATTGTTTAATAATATGTCATAGGTTCTCAATTGGGTTAAGATCTGAACTTTGAGATGGCCAGTCCATAACCTGAATTTTATTAGAGTTAAGAAATGCTGTAGTAATCTTTGCGATGTGTGGGGTTGCGTTGTCGTGCTGAAAAATGGAATGGCCGCTGTAAGACCAGTTAGGGATAATATCAATTTTCAGTAAGAGATGTTTTTTAAGTATGTCAACATAAGATACCGCTGTAAAAGAAAAAGAAAAAAAAATAAATTTCGATTTCATTATTCGTTTTTTCATTTTTGTTTTCGTCTTCATTTTCATTTTCATTTCCCGTTCCTTTTTTTTTTTTTTCTTTTTTATCACATGTATACTATTTTTTGTTCTTTCTTCCTCTCCCACTTGTCCCGATCCTTTTTTCCTTATCCCTCATCCACTTTGTCACCACCTCCTTTTATCTATTTTTTTATATACTATTTACTAATTTATATAAAGGAACAAGAGGGCCAACCCTGAACCAGGAAAAACACCTCCAATGCATTCAACTTGGGTTGTATTTGATGGTGGTGATCAAACAATCAAGATTCCATTTTTCTCCTGGTTCACGCCAGACTTGGCAGTTTTGTGCTTGCTAAAATTGGGTAAACATAGATTTGTTACTCCATAATATTCTTTTAAAATCTTTTGCAGTCCATCTTTCGTGGTCACGGCACTAGGCAAGACATTTCACGAGATTATTGCTTGAGATGAGTGATTTTTTACGGGTGATGCAACTTATTAGCTGCTCCTTATGAAGAGCATGACAAATGATCTTTTCTGATACTTTTTTTTTTGTGTGATTATAATAGAGAAAATTCAATTTAGCAACGCATAAATGCCAATTTTCGATAGCAAGCTTTTTAAAAATGTCACAGTCAACAATTAATGATTGTCCAGTTCTTTTTGCTCATGATATTGCTGATTTGGTTTTTAGAAACTTGTTAATCATTAAAACCTATTACAGATTTTTTGCAACCAACCTAATCTGTAATAGTATAGTAGGAATCTTTATTTTTATAGCCATAAATTATGGTTTCTTTTTGTGCATCAGTTAGATCTCTTTTAATATTCATATAAAAATAAAAAAGTGGTTATCACAAAAAAACCAGGAAAAAGAAAAACATCAATAAAATTTTTTTACAATAATAAATTTATTTATTTATAATTTTTTTTTTATTATTTAACATGTAATAAATATACTATAAAAAATTTTAATTAATCTTATTAAGTCTAATTTTTTAAAAAAAATTTTTTTCAAGTGTTCACAATATTTTATCTGCCATTTGTAGTTAGAGTTCCGAAAAAGTATCAAACTGGTATCGAACTGGTATCGAAATAGTATCAATCTATAGTAAATTTAATATATGGGTTGTAACCTACTCATATGTTTTTATAGTAAATTTAAATATTGAACTGGTATTGAAGTAGTATCAAAGTGATATCATTAGGAGTCCTATTTGTAGTATTTCTACATTGGTATTGACTACTATATTACTGGATACTGTGAGATACAACTTCCTGAAAGTTCAGATAACAATAGTTATACAGTAGCTTCTTAAATATATCTAGTCTAACTATTAATAAGTAAACAATGCTGGATATAGAAATGATAATTATGCTGATTTTTTAAAGAGTGTAAATTATTTGTTCTTTTTTAAAAAAAAATCATGAAAGAGAGAAAATTTTCCAAAGCCTATATTTTGAGAGAAGTTATTGCTTCTTGATTGATTTTTGAGAAAAAGAAGTCAACAGACCAGAGGAATGATAAAATGAAGAGTGATATTTTTAAAAAAGGAGAAACTTAGAGAAAAAAAACTTTAAAGGAAAGGAAAAACCTAGCTTCAGCAAGAGGAAAAAAAAAGAGAAAGGAGAAAGAATATAATATAAATAAAGGTTTGTAGAAAAGAGGAGAAAAATAGGGAAGGAAGAAGAAAAGTATAGAAAAAAGAAGAAAGGAGAAGAAAGAAAAAGAGAAGGAAAAACAAAAAAAAAATAAATAACTTAAAAGTTTTCTAAAAAAAAATTTTCAAGTGCAAAAAAGGTGAATGGAAAAGAGTTTTTTTATCTTATAGTTTTTTTTTATTTTAGATTTTTTAATTATATATATTAATCTTTTATACTATAAGAATTATATTTAAAATTTTCAAAATTAGAATTATTCACTTAATTTAAATCAAGCAAAGGTAAAAGTAAGCATCTTTATATATTATGTTCTTTATTAACTTTACTTTTTCAACTATCATTTTCTTCTTCTCTTCAATCAATATTACTTGTAAAAGATAACTTGAATTCAAATATATTATTTATATTATGAAATTATTTTCGAATAGTCTTTTTGCATTTATTAATAGACATAAAAATAATAAATAAATTAAATTAGCTTATTATATATATTTATATATATGCTTACTTAAGAATCATATAAGCAAATAATATTCAAAATATATATATATATTTTCAATAACTAGTATACATCTTGTTTTATTAGACATAAATTTATAATACATGTATTTTTCTCTTTATGGGAATTAACTATTACCTATCTATCTAATGAAACTACCTAGAGAAAGTTCTTATGACTTTATTTACCGGTCAGCTTATTGCCCTTCATTCTTACTATATTATCAATACCGGAGCCCTGATAGTATAGATAGAGTGTTAATGTGCCAGGATGTGTGCCTTCCAGTCTTATCCACCATCCGATGAATAAAAACTCAAAGAATTGTATCCTAATAAGATTAGCCATGGACTAGCCATATTTAACAAGAAGTCTTTGTGGCTTTAGCTTGGTTTCTTGAAAAATCGGATTGTTTCTTTTATAGTCTTGTGGACTAAAAGGTAAGAAAGCATGCTCCATATATGAGAAATAAAAAAAGCATCAAACTTGATAATGATCATCATAACACTACCAGACAATTATTATGCCGCTACACCTTTCTTAATATCACAATCTTAATATCTGTTGAATCAACGTATGAATTGACTTCTTATAAGAAACAGTGTATATTAGGTTATAGTGCCAAATATCATATTGAAATGGTCCAATTGCCTTTACTTAGAACTGAACTTGATATCTTGTAATAGCAATCAAAAGATATCAATTCTTCCTTCTGGTTTTGAAATTTCACATTAGCTTCTTAAAGGATTTGAACCATTATCTTATAATCTGATCTGTGAAGCACTAACCACTGTGCTATAGATTTACAGATCCATAATATCCAAAATATTAAAATATAAAAAAATTATTAAAAATTATAATAAACTTTAAAAACTATTAAAAAATATAATTTAATTTATAAAAAAAAACAAAATCATAAAATTAATAAAGAAAGAATTAAAAAATAAATCTTATAGTTTTTTTATTATTATTTTATCTTATATTATTATTATTATTATTATTTTTTAAAAGGAACAGGCGATTCTCACACTTTTGTTTTTATTATAATATTTAGACTTGTGAATTACAAGATTTATAACATACTAGTGTAATATGCATCTCTCTTTACCAGGAAGAGTTTAATGCCGGGCTCCATATGGGCCCCTTTACCTAAGCTCCTTAACACCACTCAAGAATATATATCTTATATTATTATATTATTATAATTTAAAAATTATTATTATTTGTAATTATTTAAGATGATATGCACTATATCTTTATTAATATTACTTGACAAAATATATGATTTTAAAATTTTTTTTTAATATTTATCATATAATTACTATAAACAAGCTAGCATTTATAATAGTTTATTATATTAATATATAAAAAATATTATTTTTTTATAATATCTGTCTTGTAATATACAAATAAATAATAAAATAACATTAAAAAAAAAACAAAATACATTTAATTTAATCTGATCGAATTTAAAATTTTAAAATCCATTTAATTTGAATTTTATTAAATCAAAAATTTTAAAAATTAAACTGATTTGATTTGAATCAAAATCAAAACTATGTTTATAAATTACAATTTATTATAATTTATTGAATATTTTATTCTAAAAATTTTTATTACAATTTGTAAATAAAAATAAATAAAACAAAATATTTTGTAAAATTGGTTTCTTTAACTGTTCATTATTTAACTTCACAATATGGTGGTTCAGAACGGCTGTTGCAAGCCGCGGGCTTTTCTAATCATTAAAATCAGAAGAAAATACCCGCATCTTTCATCATTGGAGATTTACTGCGTAGCTAAAGCTACGACAGGTAAAGTCACCTACTTGAGAAGTGGCGATCTGATTTGCAGATGAAAACTATAATAAATATATTTGTAAATTATGGGATTAACATGAAAATCATTTTAATACGAAATTTGATTTATTTTTTTATTTAAAATCATATTAACGATTAATTAGATGCGGTTTTTAAATATTTGTACATGTTTTTGAATTCTATATGAATAGACTAAATACTTGGTATTGAGGACAAAAAATGTCTATAATATTATACACAAAATTTCATGGAAGATAGTCCTCTTCGTGTTGATGGTAAGCTCCATGATTCAATAGTACTTGATGCGCGTTCCAAGGTCTTAATATGCCGAAACATCGATAAGACAGGAAGAATCGTTCGCAATATGATTGCGCGTAAAATGTACACGGTTGCGACCAACGACAGGTAAAAAACGATTTCACGGATTTATTTCACCAAATTGAGATTGCACATCAGGCAAGCCAGCGTCGCCATCAAACCCTATACCTTTTACGCGTTTTTTTCTACTCCATGCACCATCCCCGTACAATCCGTCCCATTTTCTCAACTCGGTCAAACTTGACATGTCTTCCGAGCAGGAAGGCGTCACCTGTTTGAGCGCTAGTTGGAAATGGTAATTTTTCAAAATCCTGACAGACGACGGCTTATCAACGCCATTGGCAACCCCCTTTGCTATCGTATTTTTACCATTGTCATTGGTATTGTTGATTTGCTCTTTCTCCGCATCTTCTCTCACTGCAGCCAATGCAGCACTTATACATAAGTTTTTCAAATCCGATCCCGAATAAAATTTTGTTATTTTGGCAAGTTCAGATAAGTTTATCAGCGAATCAAGTTTCTCTTCACGGAGATGCAAATGGAGAATCTGTTCACGATCTTTTTCGTTGGGCAGATCGACTAAAATAAACCTCACCGTGAACACATAACCATTTAAAAATTAAGATGAATAATAATGTTTTATATAAAATACCTAATATGCGCCTCGGCATTCTCCTTAGAATTGCATCATCCAAGTCAAATGGTCTGTTGGTCGCTCCCATTATTAATACACCTTCATTACGAGATGTTAGGCCATCCCACTCCGCCATAAATTGATTGATGATCTCCCGATGTGCACCGTTATGTATATCCGAGCGCCTGGAACCGAAAATGGCATCGAGCTCGTCCAAAAATATTACGCACGGTGATAACTTATGCGCAAGAGAAAATATTGCCTATAATCGTTGATAAAATAATAATAATAATAATTAAGAGATGCATTTTCAACAGCGTAATTCGGTAAAGCTCATCTAGGACATTAATCCATACCCTAACATTCTTCTCACCTTCACCAACGTACATATCATACACATCGCTAGACTTAATCTCAATCACTGTACTACCACTTTCTTTGGCTACGGCTTTTGCCAGCATCGTTTTACCGGTCCCCGGCGGTCCAAATAGTAACACACCGGAAATAAAATGCTTACGCAAAACACCATAAGAAAACGACTGAGGTCGCATTAATGGTAGAGTAATCAATGTTTGGAGAGTCTGTATCGTAGATTGTGCTACGTGTATATCAGAGAATGCTACATTTATATTCTCTATAACCAGATGAACAGAAAGTCTCGTTAAATTTACTTCTCAGAAAAGAATCGCAACATATTCTCAAAAGTACCTGGATCAACAACGCATCCCAATAATTTTTTTTCGTATTTATCGAGATCCTCTTTCTTCATATTTTTACGATTTGGTAAAATTATTTTGCCATCACCGATGCCCACAACGCTAACCAACTTTTCAGGACCTTTGTTTCCTTCATCACTGTTGGTTGTAACAGAATCCACAAAATCCTTCCGTAGCCTTTTATTATTCTTCAAGGTTTGCGAAGCTTGGATAAAATGTTCAGCCTCCAAATATACTGGACCATTGTGGGACGAAATATCCAGACCTTCGAGAGATACACCAATAGCATTCGTTACCAGCCTGTGAACGCGCTCAAATCCCCAAACCTCACTATCTAACCCTTCCAATTTCATAAGAAGCTTCCCAAGTTCTTTAATGTTAGAGGTTTTAAAATACGCTCCTTTACTTGCGCAAACAGCTTTTAGAGTGCGAACGTTAATGTGTCTTATGGCAACATTCTTATCTTCTGAAATCATGGTATGCAAAAGTTGTGCCAATTTTGGTGATGATGGAGGAGGAATGGCTATATGTGTGAAAGCCGAAAACATTGCTACATTAGGAAGTATCTCAACGTTAATCCACTGAACTTCGTTGGGCATGGCATTATTCAAAAAGAGCTTCTTTTCTAAGGCAAACAATGAAGGAGAATATCCAGCAATTATCATGACTTGATCGCCAGCATATCGTTGATTTTGCACGGCTTCGACAAGGCCATTAATCAGTGCTGTGCCAAACGTAGTCGGAATTAAATCTCCAATATCTCGGAAATAAATGATCTTTGGCGGGGGTGCTTTGCCGGGAGAGGTAGATGCAGATGTAAGAGACGTTGAAACCAATGCCTCAAAAAATCGATCAATTTTTTCGAGAATAATCTTCATCTCTGAACGCATGGATCCATTTGCTTGGGATGAATTATATTGAAAATTGTCAATTAAATTCTTATTTTCGTAACCAGAATTACGGGACGAGTCGTAGCTCTCCTCTTCGTCTATGAAAACATCATCTTCTATCTCGTCCTCTGAAGGAAATGAAGCCGTGGAATATGGTGACGCAGAAATGTATGGATTGAACCCTTTCAATTCCGGAAATAGGGGCCATGGATTTACTGTTTAATTTTAATATGTTTAATTGGGCTTCAACATGGCTAGTTCGTTTTCATGGCTATATTAATTCCTTCAGAACCAAATAAATGATATCTCACCATTGCCCTTCCGTGAGAACATACTCGCGGTCAGTTCCATCAAATCTTGTCGATCAAAAGTTAGCAAGTCGGCACGTAAAGATGCCGCAACACTCTTTACAATGGAATCCAAGTAATAAGATGCGCCTTCAATCGGGAAATGCAATAATAAATGGCCACGTCGTGGAGGGACCCCGTCTCCTTTGGGAATTGGGAGTAAATTTGTTCGTGCACTATATAAAATTTCATCGCGTATACCATCTTCCAGAGGATACCTCATTGATGCGAAAGAATGGTTATTATCTTGAAATGCCAAGTAATTTTCATTGAGAAATAATTGGGGTATCACAGGCTTGTAGGGATTTGCCTGTTTCGTTGCGCGTGCGCGAGTACGAGGCACTGAACGTTTGCGTCTAGATGCCCGCAAGATGTATTCCGAAACATGGTCTGTTGAGTTAGTTTCAGGAGAGGATATCGTTTGATTATCTTCCGAAGGTTGGTTACCTTCAGTCTCTTCTTGTGAAGTGGGCTGTGCATCTTTAGCGGAGCTTGGAGGAGTGGAAGTTAAATTATTATCTTTTGTGGGTTTCAATGGAGAGTTATTACTGTTGGGTAAATCATTTGGTGTGTTCGCAAAGGAGCTTGTAGTTGTACTATGAAAGGGACGAATCTTTGGTGCACGCGTGCAAAGCTTGAAGGAACATACTCTTCTCGAACGGGCTGTTGTGAAAGTACGTGTAGATATTCTAGCTGCTAGATTCCCAAACATTATCAAGCCTTTTATTTAACAGACCTATTGGGAAATTTATCGAATCTTTATATGTAGATCCATTTTCCTACTTGGTAAAGCCGATAATTGGATTGATAATTTAGATTATCTGCAAAATAGTGAAATTTGTTATACGTCACAGTATTTAGTGATTTGATAAATTTTAAAAAAAAATGGTTCGTCAAAGAAGGAACGGATCAAATAAACAAGCTTCCAAATCGTCACCGAATACACAACAGGATGTAAAAAAGGAAAGCATTCTTTCTTCAAGGAAATCTAGTGGTTCAAAAGGAAACACAGCATTAGAGAAAAGACCGGCGAAATCGCAGTTACCACGGGAAGAAGAGGATAGCGAAGAAGAAATAATACTTCCAAATGTTGATATTGACCTGCCTTCTGATGAGGAGCAGGAAGAAGAGAGTGAAATTTTGAGTACGGATGAAGAAATAGATCACCCTGATCTGAGTACAGAGGAGGAAAAAGAAACAACAGGTGATTCGACCGAAAGTGAAGAGGATTTGAAAACTTTAAACATTGCATCGGATGAAGAAAGCGAGAATGACGATGGATACATAGTGGGGGACAGTTTGGACGAGGATGAATTAGACGACATGGAAAACATGAAATTAACGGATGATAATAATAATGACAGCGACCAAGGGTTAGCTAACTTTCAAGTGATAGTACCTCGAATGCACTCGACATATTTCTAATCTAGATGATTAAATATGAATCAGAAAGACTCAAGAACAATACATTACTGGGGCTAACGGTTACCCTAGAAGATTGTTACCGGAGATCGATCCCGTTTACGATAGTGATTCGTCGACTGAAAATGTATGATAACAATTTTGAAATTGAGCTTGACATTTAGATTTGTTTAATGAACAAGCTTTACAATTTTTGTACTAGCCAACCAATACGGTAGGCAATATTCCTATGGAATGGTATGACAATTTTCCACATATCGGGTACGATATTGACGGCAAGAAAATAATGAAACCTGCGAGGGGAGACGAATTGGATAAATTTTTGGAAAATATGGAAGATCCAGATTCTTGGTTTATATCATATTTCATTTGCTTAATTGCTTGAGTTTTGCGCAAATGATATATTTAAACATGATCTAACCCTCGCAGGATATCAGTCAAGGATGTTTTATCACAAGAAAATGTTAAATTAACAGATGAAGAGTTGAACATCATTCATCGAATTCAATCGGGTGAATTTCCGGATTCTAATTATGATCCATACGAACCAACCATTGAATGGTTCACAAGTAAACCCGAGAAAATGCCGGTTAACTCGACAGCTGAACCAAAGCGAAGGTTTGTTCCCTCAAAATGGGAGGCAAAACGTGTAAGTCATTATCATTCCAATTTAAACTAGGTTTTTAATTATAACACTGTTCTTCATGGTTCATCACGAGTGCTTCTATTCATTAGATCATGAAAATAGTACAAGCTATTCGACAGGGACGTATTGTTCCCGGAAGAGTTCAAGTGCAAAAACCTCGTTATTATGATCTATGGACGGACAGCGATCAACCGCGTGAAGATCATGTTATGCATATAACCGCCCCCAAAATGAAGTTGCCTGAACACGACGAAAGTTACAATCCACCAGAAGAGTACTTACCAACAGAACAAGAAAAGGAAGAATGGGAAAATATGGATCCCGATGACCGGGAAAAAAATTACTTACCCAAAAAGTATAAATTCAGACCATTATTTTCGATGCGCCTTGTGTTATTCTTATATATTATCAATCTATTTAATCACAGATACTCGCATCTCCGAGAAGTACCAGCATATGGACGTTTCATTCAGGAACGTTTCAACAGATGTCTTGATTTATACTTGGCCCCGCGTGTGCGAAGGAACAAGGTTATCTATAATCCCTATTACTCGTTAAATTTCCTTATCTTATTGTATCGCAGGTTCATGACCATTTTTCTTGTCCTTATTCTTTTCGTAGCTTAACATTGATCCCGACTCTCTAATTCCCAAACTACCTAATCCGAAAGATCTCCAACCTTTTCCAACATCATTCACACTTTCATACAATGGTCATTCCGGTCGTGTACGTAAATTCTCTATTGATCCCACCGGATTATGGATGGTTTCAGCTTCTGACGATAAAACTATGAAGATGTGGGAGATCACAACGGGTCGATGCGTCAAAACCTGGGAGGTAAAAGAGACGGTGTACTCTGTAGCTTGGTGTCCTAACAAGGATGTCTGGGCGTTTGCAGCTTCTTTGTAAGTTTTTTCTTTTCGTGTTCTAAATGATCTCAAAAAATATTCCGTATTGATTGACGTTAATTTTCATTGTTAAGCTTAAACAATGTCGTTATTGTTTCACCGACGAAAATTTCTGATGAGACAATATTCGATAATACCGTTCAATATATTACGTCGGCCTTCGCAAATATTGGAGATAATGGTATTTCATCATTGTTATGCGTTGGAGTTCAATGGTAGATATTCTATAACATTAAGAATTTATTTGTATTTAGAAAAGAGGGATAAATTGGTAGAATGGTTAAAACCAACGGAAAGTCAGAAATCGGAAGGATTTCTTGTAATTTTGCAGCACAAACACAACAAAGTAATTAATAAGTAAACCATAAGAACCCGACATTACCAAACGATATTGTCATATCTGATAATTCATTTTTTCATATATTGACTAGACCATTAAAAAAATTACCTGGCATCGCAAAGGAGATTACTTTTCTACTATTGCATCCGATGGTAACTATAGAAAAATTATTTGTGATGTTCGTTTGATGAAATAAATAACATCTCTTTTCCTAAAAAAAAAAAAAAAGCGTCCAACCAATCAATATTGGTCCATCAGCTCTCAAAGCATCAGACACAACAACCTTTCCGTAAAACTCGAGGCATGGTTCAAGACGTAATGTTCCATCCTATAAAGCCATTATTTTTCGTTGCAGTATGTATGAACCTTTTATCCTTACGTGATATCTATTAATAATAGTAACCTCTAACATTTTTTTTGATTTAGACTCAAAGGTTTGTGCGCGTGTACAACTTAATGAAACAAGAATTAACAAAAACATTACAGTCTGGTGTAAAATGGATTTCAAGTTTGGATATCCATCCAATGGGTAAATTATTATTTTTGCCTCCTAGGAATAGCGAAAGAAAACTTATTTTTGCTCTGTCAACTTCTAGGTGACAATGTTATTATCGGAAGTTACGATAAACGTTTGTGCTGGTTCGATTTGGATCTTTCTTCGAAACCATACAGGACTTTACGGTTAGGCATTCTGCGATGTTTACACCTTTTTATTTTACAATGCTTCAATGATTCTCATATATATATATCTATCTATATATCGAACTTTAGTTTTCACACGAAAGCCATTCGTAGCGTTGCATTTCACAAACGCCTACCAATCTTTGCATCTTGTAGCGATGATGGAAACATACACATCTTTCATGGTATGGTCTACAACGATCTAATGCAAAATCCCCTAATTGTACCAGTAAAGATAATGAGAGAGAGTCATCAAATAGTAGAAAATTTAGGTCAGTTTTGGAATCAAGTTTATTTTTTTATTTAAGAACCAAGGATTTATTTCTTTTCTTGTTTTTTAGGTGTTTTGCATTGCGAGTTTCATCCTGTACAACCTTGGATAATATCCTCAGGAGCGGATCATTCAATAAAGCTGTGGACATGATCCAATTTTTTTTGATTATCAAATTGAAAATTATATCAAATAATTCATTTATATCAACTAAAAAACATTAATTCGACGCGAGAACTCATTCCCTTCGGTGATGTCGATACAACATACACTTTAATCTTTCTCCAGATTAATTGCTTTGCCAAACTTTCCATATAAAAGACTTTTCAGTTTTCCCATCTGATCAGTTAAAGAATCCATTTCTTCTTTGAATTTATTCAATTCTTCCAATATCAAATTTTGATCTCGTTCGATACGCTCCTGTGCTTGCTCCAATGGGATTGAAATGAAGGCGTCACCGATTTTGTACCTTCGTGGTATCAAAATTATCATATCCCATAAGAAACTTGATCCAACATTCAATAATTGCAAAAATTGACGAAAAATTTACTTGACAAGTTCAGTCTCATCAGCAAGTTCGAGCTCGGATGCTAAATCGTCTAGAAATTCCTTTTCTTGCTTTATGCCCAAGAAGCAATAATTAGTGACAAGATAAAATCCAATCAGTAATTATTAAATCTCAAACCGGCTAGTGAAATATTTATTTTAATTTGTATATATATATTTTTTTCAAAGCGTTACCTATATTACCTTCTTCGCTTCATACATTTCCTCTAAATCTGAAAATTTCGAATTCAATTTACTGAAAGAATTTATGTTCTGCTGATCTTCCCAAGTGACTTCTGCCTCCACTTCTTCGTCTTGAGTAAGCTAAGGAAATAAACTCGCATTTCAAGCATTCTCCTATGATAACTAAGATAATACCTCATCTATTCTTTTTTTTGAATGCACTCACCATCCGCATTTTAAGGATGATTTTTTAAGGAGAGTAAATGTACGTACATAAACGGTTAACACGTACAAAAGGTCTATCTTTATCAACTAATCTACTAGCCTTCATGGGCAGGACGTGTGTTGCGCCAATAGGAATTTTTGTCTAAATTCTAAATCCGAGCTCCATATAAGCGCCCGATTTATCTGGAGCATTTTTCACATTACCGATTGATCTCTACATACAATGGCGTTCAGAATTACTTTGACTGAAGGAATTGTGGGAGGATTCAAACCTGCTACGATAAGGTATTTTCAAAGTATATGCGGAGTACGGGAATGATAAGTGATAAGTGAAAATATTAATCACCTATCGTATAAACCAGACGCATGATTAGTATAGCTGATGAAAATGGTGAGGTGATTGTTCGTTCTTCAACTCTCAAGAGTCGAGATGATTACAATGTTATGCAAGGTACATTAACAAGGTAACAATTCAAAAAAAAAATGTTTTATTTTTTTCTTTCTTGACTGTCAAATGTTTGAAGATTTTCTGTAATTTCAAAGTCAACAAGTTGGAACTCTGGTAAACGATTTAAAAGTCGGTCTTAATGATCTTCCAACCGAAATGACTAGTGGTGGCCAGGACATTTATGGAATGGACACTTCGATTAGCTTTCAATCGAATGATTTCGAGTGGCGCAATGGTATAGGATCAAGTATAATTTACTGTTTTACTACTATCAAATCAGTTCTAAAATTTGGATGCTGATGTACACAATAGGAGGGTCGGGAGGATGCACTAATGAAGAGTCCGAAATTCAACCAACACCTGTGCAAAAAGCTTTATTCCAAGAATTGGTGCAAAAAATCTTGTCAATTAGTCAACAGTACGCCGTGCAATCAGTGAGTAGTGGATGAATAAATCATGAACCTGCGTAAATTAAACCACGTCTGTTGTTATAATAAAGATTTCTTCATATTACTGAATGATTATTATAACTGTTAAGAAAATTATTTAAAAAATAATTTATTTTATAATGAATAAAAATACTAGGATTTTCATCTATAAAATTCCCTTTAAAAAACCTCGATCAAATGACGCATTACTTATGAGTAGTTTAATCAAAATTCAGTCTCAGTCTCAGTCGCAGTCGCAGTCGCAGTAAATAAACTAAAGAACTTGACAAGCAAAAACTTTACGAGCAGTTTAAAATGGACAAGCTATTTCAGTGGTCGGTGGAAAACAGCGAATCGTCGAATGAGACACCACAAACTTTAAACAACTTAGTAACTGTCTTTCTTATATATAATTATACTCGCTGGTTATAAACAATAAACATTACACTCTGAAAAAAAAATATAGGATCCCGAAATTATTGATCATATATTGGGAAAAAGCGATGCTGTGCGAATGAAAGGTAATTAATTCAATAAAATATTTGGATTTCACGATACTTTTGTTATCATTTTTAATTTAAAATGCGCTCAATTGTAAACAGAGATAGTTGAAATCGTATTAGATCCGAAAGAAACCGTAGATAGTAAAGAAAACGCGCTTGATGATTTGGAAATGGTATGTGTACCATAATAATTATTGTCAATAAAAACCTTCCTTTACTGAAAACCTGTATTTTGTTTATTGGAGCTTGTAGAGCAAATAGATAATGCTAACGGTGGGTTGCTGTAGTTAAGATACATTCTCAAGATCTGCAATCATTAACATGTAAATTCATTACAGACATTGAAAACATGAATTTATGGCCGAAAATTCTTTCATTCCTCTCACTTCCCGAAGCGTCGCTCCGAAAACATGCCATATGGGTATGTGGTACTGCTGTTCAGAATAATATTCGAGCGCAAAAGGCCGTATGTAATCATTGATATGAATATTATTTCATGTAGTTGGTGTGGTAGCATGTGTTTAATAATATCTTGTGAACATAGTTCACGGACAAGGGTGGGCTTAAAATCTTGATGGACATTTTGAAGGACTCCCATCAAGACGATGAAGTCAGAAGTAAAGCTCTGTACGCTATTTCCGGTAAGTCATAACCCGGTTATTTGTTCATTATTGATCTATCTTTTATTAAAATTATTTTGTTTTTTTTAACAAAGGGACCATCAAGCATAACGCACCCGCGTTGGCACAATTCGAGAAAGATGGGGGCTATGATGTATTATTATCACTATTGGCGACTTCTGATGGTATAATGGATTTTTGCTTTGTTGTGAGTTTTCAAAAAGTCTGTACTTAAAATTTTCATGAATAAAATACATCCAGACCTCTCGATACTTCGCAAGACAGTATTTCTCTTCAACACCTTATTAATTCAAGATCCAACCGTAGCAACAACACAAATAAAAGAGAAATCAATTAACAAACAATTTATTAATTTATTGAATAAACACGGTTCAGGCGATGAAGATTTGGTCGATAAGGTATGGTTTTATTATGGAGATTGATTGTATGACCCCTTAAAAAATATCTTATATTAAACCATTCACAGATATTTCGGACTTTTCTTGCCGAGTTTCAACATTCATTGTCTCTCACTGAAGATGAAGTTAATGAACTAAAAAACATTCTACCAGTAATGAAGAAAAAATATGGTGATAATTTCTTAAGTTCTACAGAATGGGCAGAACTAGAATCAAAGATCCAATAATGTGTGCCAAATCTATGTTTAATCACAAATTTAAATTCAATGTACTGGTTAATTGTTGATCTCCAAATTTCACTGTAAACATTGCATTAAAAAATCACAGTTACTTGGTTGTCGGAAGCTTTTTAGTTAGCATTTTAACTATGAAAACTTTTGTCAAATAATCTTGGCTGCAAATTCATTCAACGCGTACTTTTGGTTTGTTGCTCCAAATAAATTTTATTGGTTAAATTTGTAGACCCGTTTATAAAAATATTTTAACATACAGTATAATCAGTTTGAAATTCCTTAATCTTTTTTTTATTTAATTAATAAATAATATAACTAATTTTTATTTCATTATTATTTTACAAATTTGTCAGTAATAATATTTATTTATCAGAAAAAACAATAATGACTTCAACATTAATTAAATAAAAATATTATACAGTATAATTACTGTATACAATTAATATAAAACAACTTGCATCTGTAAAGATCTCTAAAAGTGAAGTGATTTGCAATTAATTTTTTATATATTTGATACATTTTTTTAAAAAAATATATTTAAAATGCTATAACGAAATATTTTGATAATATGCAGATTTAATAATACTTGTTTTAAAAAAATAGATTAAGTAATTTAATAGAAAATTAAATAATTTCTTTTTTTAATAAATATTTTAACTTGTCAATTAATTAATTTTTTATCAAAAAATATTCAAAAAGAACATACAGTATTTTTATATATAAATGAAATAATCAAATTTAAAATATTGCAAAATAAATGTTTTAAATTATAATAATTGAAATTTAAGTTTAAAATATTTATTAAATATTATTATTTTAAAAACTTTTAAAAAACCTGTTTTTGTTTTTTTTTTTTCAAGTGCAAAGATACTAGTAGCACATGATCTTTTATTGAGTGATTTATGTTCAATTATATGACTACAAGATTCATTTAAGTTAACCTGCCCTCCACCTATAACCTTATCCAGTTATATGAGTTTATCATCACAGGTGTAAGCCCACACATCTGGATGAGATCTTTAGAAGGTAAAAATATTACTACTAACTTATAAACTATCTAACCTAATTTAGAGCCTGGCAGTTGTTATTGGAAGTATATACCTTTCAAGATTGGTTAGAACATCCAGATAACCCATTCAATACTCTTCACTTGAAACCTTGAAGAAGATATTATACTCGTTGTCACTACCTGCAACTTCTGTTTATATAACAAATCGTCCAATCTTCTTTTAAGCAAGTGCTGGATTAGAATAGTTTCAAGTTAGAATATTCTTTTTGTGTGATGGAGTCTGTCATCGTCAGTTTGGGTTAGAGTGGACTTTTTATTAAAGTTAGACCAAAAGCCTTTCCTCATGTAATCTTCCATGCTTTAATCTGATTTTAGCTTGTGATCGTCAGAAAAACCAAAGGTCCCATCTTCATGCAACCTAACTAAATTTGGAAATAGATTGTTGGTTAATTGGGTATGACATTAATCGGAAGTCGGTCAACCAATCATAAAGGTAATAAATTTTTGTAATCAGGTAAGATTGAACTCTAAATCTTCTCCTGGTAACTTATAGAGCACTACTACTGTACTATAGACCTATAATTAAAAAACCTGTTTGTTTATAATAAATAATATAATAAAATATAATAAAACAACACAAAAAACTTTTTTTTTTTTATATATAAATATTATATCTTTATTATTATAAAAATTTTAAGTTATTTTACATATAAAAAATGAATAACATCTCTTATATAATCAATTAATTAGTAAGTCTAATGTTAACTTGCCTATAGAAATTATCTAAGCAATAAAAAAATATTAATATTAAAATTGATATATATTTAAAATAGTACTAAGCATCTATGAATATCTACTCAAATAATAATTATAAAACTAATTTCTTATATATATCCCTTAAATCGTAGGGCATTTTTTTTATAATGTTTAAAATTTTTTAACTAAAAAGTTGCTTTTCATTTATTTTTTTAAAGAATCAAAATATTTTTCTAAAAATTTATA
>CAJVPV010000889.1:0-18334 GCA_910591835.1 Acaulospora morrowiae
TTACATATGAGAGATGTTTCTTTCACAATGTATATCTATCAATAAAAAAATTAAAAAAAGAAATGATGTTTATTTACAAAAAAAAAAAAAAAAGAATTATAACTATCAGAAGAATCCTTTAATAAATTAATAATACAAAAATTTTTATTAAAAGAATAATTATTTTCAAGAGAATTTAAATCCTCTACAAAAGTCTAAAAGTAAATGACTATTAATTAATAAAATAAATATTACTGTATAAACAAAATATTATAAGAATACTTTTGAAATACTTTACATATCTTTAATATTATTTGAAATAATAAAAAATTTTGATTCATTTAAATCTTTATTAGACTCGTTACTAGAGTTTACAGTTAAAATACATTTGTTAATATGCCTTGTATAAAAGGAATATCTTGAATATGGTTTTGAAAATTGGAATCGAACAGAATCGCAAGTAATCGCATGAGATTCTGAACACTATTAAAATGATAGTGGGGTATACTGTACTTCACCTATTAAATTTAATATAAACTTGAGAATCAAATACAGAATTGAAGAGAATTCTTAGAATCTTTAGTCTTAAAAAGATATGTTGACAATATTGATATTTGTAATTCATTTTAAAAGCCTTTGAAGAAATCTGAAAATACATAAAATTAACCAATAAAATATTGATTAATTTTGACTAATCAAAAATTTAATTTATAAGTTGTAATAATTATGACTCTAAAATAATTTCATTTTCATATAATAACTTAATAATTTATATTTATGAAATAATTTTCAAAAAATAATGAAAAAAAATTTGCAATTATAATATAACATAATTTCTTGAAATTTATATTATATAAGATTTCTAAAGTTTTTAATTTTTTTTTAATATTAAACAAAAAACAAGAATGCATAAAATATTTCAAAAACTTATTTCTGGTTTTATTAAAAAAAAAAAAGAAAAAAGTCAAGAAAATACTTCAAAGTCCTCTAAAAAAACAAAAAGTGCTTAGGAAATCCAAGGGCCAATTACTGAATAAAGACTCTTAACTTTTATCAAAATGAAAACAGAAATATCTCGAAAGTGATTAAGATTTTCTAGATATGTTTTTGAATTTTTTGATATATCAGTATGAAGAATGTCTAAAGAAATTTCAAGTATATTTAAAAATTTGTTATAATTTAAAATAAATACTAATTTGGTTTCTAATAAAAACATTAAAAGAATCATAAAGTTCTACAAAGGCCTTCATAAAAAAATTGATCAATTGTTAGAGCAGCAAAAAATTATAAAGGATAAGATTACCTACTTAGAAAATAAAATTCATATAAGTTAATATTTAATTATCAAATATGATTTTATTGAAGTTATGTTTATTTTGAATTTTTTCAAAGATCTTTAAAAACTTATATTTTATTTAAATAGTATGTAGTTAAAAGTATTGCGAAACAAGTATTTTTTGAAAAATTATATCCAGAACATGAGAATTTTTATCAAACAACCAAGAAATTTTTTTAGCTAGAATATTCAGAGTTTTACAAAAGCTTTATAAGAAAATATTAAAAAACATATTAAGAAAAGTATATTTATCAAGCAGTAATTTTTATAAATATTAATAACTTTAATTCTTTAGTTATTTAATAATTTATTGCTTTAAAAGCTTATAAAACAGCATCAATTACTTTGTAAGACTATGGCTTCAAAAGTTTGTGATATCATGTTTTCAGTTTTTGGCAAAAGATATTTGAATACAATAAATACAAATGTAATTGCTATCAATATTTTGGCCTGAAAACAATTTTAAAAAACTGCAAAATGCTTTAAAAATCTTCACAACTGTTCAAGAGGAGAGATATAAAGCATGATGGCCTGTATTCTTGAAAAAGTTTGATTAAAGAGAAATGTCTTTGATGAACAAGTGATATATACTATTATAGTATGTCAAATAATTTTTGATCTGAATAATAAAAACATTTTGATAAATGAAATGTTAATTAAAAGCAAAGTAGAAAAAAATAAGATAAGTTTAAAAATCTTCAAAGTATTATAAATTATTGCTAATAATATTTTTAAAAAAAAATTAAAAAAAAACTTAAATTTGAAGAAGAAAATTCAAATAGCAAAGATGAAGAAATAACTGATCTACAAATAATTACTATAAAAGAATTTTCAAAAGATTATGAAAATACTAAGAATAATCCAAAACTATTACTGGAAAATTGAGAATTATAAAGAATTTCAGCAATGAGTAAAGATTTAAACAAATAAATAAATGTAAACAAGAATTATATAATAATAAAAAATCGATTAAACATTTTAAATTAAATATTATTAAATTATAATACATAAATATAAATATAGTTTATTATTATTAAAAAAAATTGAAAATCTTTAAAGATTAATATATAAATTTTCACTTTGAAGTCTTTTAACAATGATAGAGGTCCTCTAGAGATTTATGCCTAAAAATTTTCAAAGATTTTTACTTAAAAAATTTCTTGATAATGTATTATCAGACAATTGTCCCATCACAATGCCTTGTATGGTTAGGTTACAATTTCAACACTTATTGTATTAGTATATGAATTGATTTTTTATAAGAAACAATACATTTTAATTAATTATAGTGCCAAATACCATATTGATTCTATTTAACTGTCTTTATATAAAGTTGAATTGGAATTTTGTAATCTGATCTGTAAAATGTTAATTACTATACTATAGATTCACAGATTATTTAATTATTTATATATTTTAATAATATTTATTTTAACAATTAATTATTTTTAAAAATTATTTTTATTAATCTTTTTATTAATTCAAAAAACAGATATTTCAAAAAGGTTTTATATTTTTTTATAATAAAATCTATATATTTTATTTAATAATATTATTATTTAGAAACTTTGATCTTTTTTACTTATTATTTTTTTTTTATATAAACTTCTAATATTTTTATAAATAAATATAAAAAAAACTTATTTATAAAGTCAAAAATAAAATATTTTATTAGAAAAAAGAATATAAAAAAAATATAAACAAGATATGTAAATCCTATATGTTCTATATTGTGCAATCTTTACCTAAAAATGTAATTAATTACAATAAAAAAAAACAATATACTCTGATAAAAAAAAATTTGGTATTTCTTTTTTCTTTCTTAAACTGATTTTGTTTTTCTTAAAGATTAAATCTTATTATTAATTATTTCAAAAATAATTGAAAAAGAGATTTTGAAACTATTTACTAATTAAATAAAATTATAAATTCTTGAAGAATTAATTAGAAAAAAATTATCAAATAAAATATTAATTCTCTCTAAAAATCAAAAATCTTTCTATATAAAGTTTCAAGAAATACTTTTTTGAAAAGACTTAAATATTCATGATTAACAATAAAATAGTAAAAATTGAATAGGTATATAGTTTCAGGTGGCCAAATTAGATTTTGTTTAAGAAAAGTTTTTGTTTTATCAATGCAAATCTTTTTTTACTTTTTACTTTTTCTTAAATAAATAAATTTTTTTTATCTCTATAGATCACAGTAGCTATGTAAAATGACAGTTCTAAATAAAAACTGACTGTAATTATTAAACTGATAAAATATTGCAATTTTTCTTGTTTTCCATAATTATATCTAAAGGCCTTAGGCTTATAACAAGTATACTGCATAATATAAATAAGTTTAATCTTATTATAGTATTTCTTAATACATATATATAAGCATCTTTTGCATAGGATTAATAAACATAAGTGACATGCAATCTGATTTGGAATAAAAAAAAATCAAATAATTATATCAGGTTTATCAAGAATCTATGGATTTTAACATGTATAGGTATTACTTTTGAAATCAAATCTTGTAAAATTATATATATTGTACCAAAAATATTGTTTATGAATATTTCAAAACACATATTTCTATAAATGTAAATAACATGAATTAAGCTTAATTCAGAATGAAATTTGAAACTATATCCCTAAATATTATTTTATGCTCATACAATATCAAAAAAATTAACAATATACAACAAATAATTAGAATCATATGGAATATTAAAATATAGAATAATAGTGAGTAATGAATTAAAGAAAAAATACTTTTTTACTGTATTTTATCATGTATCTGATGTGTTACTGTATATTTTATTTGTATTAATAAAGTAACGTATACGATTTTTTATTTCATTACCTTTTAGGAGAGCGGGTTTCATTCAACTGCGCTTCAGTTTCGGGTGCAATCTTCTTCCCTTTTGTTTTTTAAATATAATTGTTTGACTACTTTCTCAATCTCAAGTGTTTTTTTCTACATTTGACCGACAAATTAGGTATATATTTATTTATTTAATATTTTAGAAAATAAAATCACTTACTTCAAGTAATTTGAGAATGCAGTACGCGTCCTCAAGCATCCCAAATTCATCTTCGTCCGATGGTAATCTGCATTGGTCGATTAAGCCAAATCTGTATATACCAGAACATGACCAGTCCATGGCATAAAAATTCAGTTCTAGACCTATATATAAAAATGAAGTTTATTAGCAAATTAAATCCAATCTACATAATATAGACAAAACTTACCGAATTGAAGCCATCCATATATAGTTAGATTCATACGTTTCTCGGATGCTATATGTTTGAATTCCTTTAGTAGTCTGTTAATGCCATCGCGCATTGTTATCATTAGTTTTATCTTATCGAGGTAACGTTTTTTACGACAGGCAGTGGGTATTCCAAGTGGACCCAATCCCCCTGCTACTTCTCCATAAATGACCTCGAATTTATTAGAAGTTTTGAAAAGGGTGCTCTTCATATCTACACGTCTTCCTATACGTGCTTTTTTAAATGGATTTCCCTTTTCGTTGCGTGCATAATTTGTGGGTAAAGCTTGGATTTCTCCCCTATATATGCAAAATAGTTATTAATATTTGAAAAATACTTTCAATACAAATGTAAATAAGTAATCCCCACCAAATATTTTTAATCCTATCAGAAGTAAATATTCCACGAAATAATGGAAATGCTGAACTCATTTTTAATTCTTCCTCAGTCATCATTCCTTGAAAACTATATACATCGCTTTTCCTGTATAGCAATATAGAGTCAGAACACTACAACCAGATATCAAATATAATCAAAACCTTATAAATACATGAACTGAATGTTGACAGCCAATTTTTTAATATTGTCATTCTTTTTCTCACAATTACTATCAAAATATTCTCGTATATTCTCTTCTGGAGGCATTTTTTTCCAGGAAATTTTGTTGGCAAAGTCTTGTGATAGTTGCATTATATCTTCTTCTTTGAGCTGTTTACAATCATGTAAGCTTTCTCCAGTTAGATCCAGAACCCCCCAGTACGCAGGACTATTGAATGAAATAGAAATGATAGAATGTATCATTAATTGGGTCATTACTAAAAACAATGATAAATGACATCAAACTTACGTAAAAATCTTATAGGATTTTGGTATTGTCTTCTGGTATTCGTGAAAGGCTTCAATGATACTTGCATCCATATTTTTTGGTTGATTCTGTTTAGGATAATATAATGAGCCTACTGAATGCATATTCCCAACTATTAACATTAAGGCTTACCTCTGAGACGCTATTATCACTTGCTTGTGGTAATATATTCTCTTGCCCAAGAACTTTTTTATCAATACTTTCCACAAGGGCATCTTTGTTTGTTTCATCAAATAATAACGACAATCCTTCATAATCCGGCTCATATTCATCTCTTTTTCTTTTCGAACTTTTCTCCAACTTCTTTCTCTCCTTGGTATTCTCTTCGTCATAAACTTTTTTATCGATATCTTCGTTGTCATCTTCGTCAATCTCATCATCATTAACATTGATATTGAAAATTTGATATAGGTGAATGGAAAATATTGAATAATAGTATTTTACGCATTTCAGAATTTTGATCCGATATTTCCTCTTTATTCACTCTTTTTGAATTTCCGGCATAATCTACCTTATTTGTTTTTCTTGGTGTTCTTCTGAGAGGCGGATTTTTTTGTTCGTTTACAATTTCAAATTTCCCTCCATTAATTACTCCGTTAAATGTGTTAATTGACCCATTTACTATTCCATTTATCGGTTGGTATAGATGAACTTGTTTATGTGTACGGTCCTCTTCCCAGGATTTTGCGACTTTACAATCTGGTCTAGGACTCTAGCATAGAAAATTTGAAAGTTAGTAATTATTATTCATACTTCAATTTATATCCCATTTGAGTATCAGGTAACCAAGCAAGTCACCTGACCCCAATGGGTCCAGTGTTAGATCGGCAAACAACCTTGAACGACAAGTAATCAAGCAAATTACTTGGGCTCTAACACTGGTTTGTGGCTCGGCAAGCAACCTTGAATGACGAAAGGCCAAGCAAGCCTACAATCGTCACGCCACTAATTTTACCTATACTTCAATTTATCTTTACATGCCTTTCGATATCTGTCAAGAAGTTGATGTGCCTTTTGTTGTCTCTTTCCTCGTTCCATATTAATGATTTCAAGATCTTTAAGGTAAGCGTCTATTTTTAAATTGAATGGTTCTATATAACATTCATTTAAAAATCCAACTATGTTCCATTTACTATATTTGCGACTGAAATATTTATGTATTTTATTATCGGACATATCGCGAAGAAAATTTCTGAAAGACGCGTTTCAGACCGATGATCACAAATTATATATTTCCACAGCCGCATGTGACTATATTACAAAGTCGCACGGAACACAAAATTTTTTCCTCTAATCAAATTGCTAGGCACGTGTTATTGTTTTTTTTTTTTTTTTCATAATCAAATAAGTATTTATTGTATTCATTTAACTTTTGAGAAGGAAACATAATTGTACATGAACATTTATACATAAATTATTTTTAAATACTTGAATATCTATTTAAACTTTAGTTTCTAGATATGCTTCCTCCTGTTTTTTTTAAAAAAAAATTACGAAATTAAAAAATTAGTTAAAAATATTATATAAATAATAATTATAATAATAAATTATTAATAAATTATTTTTTATTAATTTGATTAATAAAATATGAATTTCTTTTTTTATTATTAAAAGAATAGATTCTTTATTATTGTTTTAGTTCAAAATTTAATAAAAATCTTTTAAAATCAAATAATAAACAATTTTTATAAATATATATAGTAGAACCTTTACAAATTAATAATTTTGAGACTGATAAATTTTTATAAAATTAAGTTGATATTAAATTATAAACAATAATCACGTGATAGGATATAATTTTTTTATTTATTTAAAATCAAAATATTAATTAATAAAAAACTTTTTTTTATGTTATTAAGTATATAATTTTATTTTAAAAATTTTTTTATAATGTTTAATATTTTTTTTAAATTATATAATAAACAATATATTATTATTGTTTTTTTTTATATTTATAGAATAATGTTTAAACAACTTAATAAGACAGATTGTATTGCAATATATCATAAAAAACATGAGAATCCAGATATTATTCAAGTATAATTGATCAAATAAATTAAAAAAAACTTGACAAGTTTGTTATTTAAGTAACTATTTTCAATACTCTTAAATATTCTATTGATATTTTGATTAAAAATATAATAATTAATAACAAATAGCAATAACAATGCAAAATTATATATTCTAAATTTAAAAAATGTCTTTTTAAATAAATTTTGAAGTTTTAACATATTAACCAATTAATTAAAAAAATATTAAAAACAAAAACAATAAAAATAACAATACATTTATATTCAAATAAATTAATTTTAATATTTTCTGTAGATTGGTTAAAAAAATTCAAAAATATTATAAAATTTAAAAATTTATAATATATTATAAAAGTAATTTTATAAATATTAATATTATTGAAAATGTACTTCTTAATTTATATCAATTAATTTTATCATATAAATTTAATAATATATTCAATATTGACAAAACTAGTTTATTTATTAAAATGCAAGCTAATTATTTTTTAATAACTAAACAATTAGAAGGCAAAAAAAATTAAAAATAACATTTAACTATTATAGTATATACAAATACAACTGGTTCTGAGAAGCTTTTATTATAGATTATTAATAAATTTGCTTATTCTCACTATTTTAAAAATATTAATATTCATTTACTTGATTGTGAATATTAAGCTAATTTTAAAGCATGGATAATTACAATACTATTTAATAAATAGTTATATTGATTTTCTAAATAAATAATTGAATACAATATATTACTTATTATAGATAACTGCCCAGTATATATTGTTGGTATATTGGATATTATTAATATTGAAGTATAATTCTTATTATAAAATATAATATCTAAATTATAATTACTTTATGATAATATTATTCAAACATTTAAAACTTATTATTGTTATTAACAAGTTTATAAACTTTAATATAATTTAATAAAAACTTATAATCAAAATTATATAAACAACTTGATATACTTAATATAATTAATATATTAATACCTGCTTAAAAGATAGATATTAATATCAATATAATTATAAATTGTTGAAAATATTGTAAACTTACTAGTTTTATAATTACAAAACAAATATATAAAGTAAATAAGGTAACCTGTGAGTCCATAGTATAATGGTTAATACTTCACAGGTCAGATCACAAGATACCAGTTCAACCCTAGGTGAAGGCAGTTGAACCAAATTAAAAATGGTATCTGGAACCATAATCTGTTAAGCCCTATTTTCCATAAGAAGTCATTCGTACGCTAATCCAGTAGGACGTTGGGATTGTGATTTCCAGAAAAGGTATTGTGGCATAACGATTGTCCAGTTGGTATTACTATAATCACCAGAAGTTGCAAAGTGTATGAGATATCCGCTTTCGACAAGTAGGTTTGGTGATCTTTCTTTTAATATCTGATGTCTTTCACGCAGATCCCTGCCTTAGTCTCATTCCAATCCAGTAATAAACTGGTCTGGCAGTACTTATCCTGAGAAGGCTTCTAGTTATAAGTCCTATTCCCTGCAATATGTAAGTCGATGTTCAGGCGGTAAGCACCAGTTATAAGTACCTTGAACATTCTTAAGTATTATTGAACAAGTAAGAAATTAAATAGTTAATCCAGTTGCAGGTGGTGATAAAGGGAGTTATTTCCGATTGAGCAAGCAATGATCATATAGCTTTATTCGCCATAAATATTACCTCTAATGCCTCCTTTCAACTTCTCTTAATTCCTCCCCAGTTAAAAATAAAGCTATCCAATTACTAATGAAAATGCATATTACTGGTTCAACAAAGGATTACCTTTGTTCAGTAAATTAGTCTTTATACCTAATATAGTTATGAACAAGCTATAGCAAATGTCGTTATTTGGAGCAATCCCAATAAGTGTTGGGTATAATTGATAACTGATACATTATAGCATAGTCCTAGATAGTAATGTCGAAAGATATATGTAAATATCGTTATTAAGAATAAATACTCAGCCAAACAATTATTGCTGATGTATTTTAAAAAAAAAATAATAAATAAATAAAAATAAAGTAAATAAAGTAATATATTAATTGGAAAATATATTAACAAGAATTGAAATATAATAATACAATTCCAGTTTAAAAATTAATTAATTATAATAATGAACAAAAGATTTAAGAAATACAAATTGAAAATTTTACTGTCAAAAAAAAAAAAACAAGAATAATACAATTGAATATTCATACTATATATCTTAATAAGTACATAGAGCATTAAAGATTTTATAAGATTATTCTATATAAAGAAGTGATAAAAATAGTAAAGATTATAAAACAATTAATTTATATTATAAGTATTACTCTTTTAAAATTATACAAGTATTATACTAAACTTATTTAATAGATGTATTTATTAAAAAAACAAATAATCAATTTTAATAATTTTTTTTTATTACTATAATATGATTAATTTATTTTTATTATTATTTTTTTTTTTGCAAAAGGCATTAAATATGAGATATTTATTAAACTTTTGTTTTTATGTCATTACATTAATGATCTCTAATATACAAAGTAAGTAGATTAATCCTAGCCTAGTACAAATAAAGTTGACTTATGCAAACCTTTAAGAATTCAAGTAAGGGAAAGAAAAAAAAGATAAAAATAGCTAATTACTAGTTATATTATAAATCCTGTATATATGCTTTATAGGTGGTGATGGTAAAAGGTAGTACAGTGCTTAGGTTTTGAATTGTGACCTGAACCCATATAACCATATGACCAAATATAATATGATTAAGAGTCAATGATCTTATCCATGTTGGTGATCCAAATATCAATATGGCATAATTAGCTGACACTAATCTTCTGACAGGAGTAAACTGCTTATGGTTTTTTGTTATGAAAAATTTGAGAGCTAAATAAGACAAGAAGACAATCCTGTGATCATTCTTCTTGAATAGTATATGGAATGGTGATATTGTTAGGTATTTAAGATAGAGTTGCTCATAACTGCATGCTTCTGACATATTGGTTAGCAGTCTAGGCCCTCAGCAAAGCGATTGGCACTACCAGTTAAATTTTCTCCTTTTACAACATCTTCTCACATTTAACTGACTTGACATGCAATTATTGATTATGGAAAGATGTGCCTAGAGCTTTTAGAATAATGAGACACTTTCTCATGATCCAAACCTTTCAATCAGAATAAAACTAAATTGACCTTTTCTGTGTTAAGCTCTTTAAAACAAGAGAATAAATATTGAAAAGGAGCCTACACTCCTTGAACAAGTAAGATGTCAGCTTGAGTAAAGTTGATAGCTTGGTTGAGATAAGGAGATGACAAACTAGAAGGTTGATAAAATGAAATGATAAAAAAAAGAGAAGTCTAAAAAGAAAATCTTCAAGAGAAAGGGAAAACTGTTCATTGACAAGAAAGGAATTTGGGAAAGAAAAAAATAAATAAATAAATAAATTGCTCTTATATTTATGATTATCAAATATACAAAGCCTTGCAAAGAAAAGATTGGCTGCCCCAAAACCTTCCTAGTTCTTGTTTCAGACTGTTGTCTTGTATAGGTGTTGATCTGCTTATGCTTTTCTAAACATAAGTACTTCTTCTAAATATAGAATCTCAACAGTTAGAGGAGTCTCATGTGGTGTCAGCACATCTCAGACTCATTCTACTTGAAATTTCATCTTGTACAGAAGAAGTGAAGGAAAAAAGAAAGAAATTTTCCAAAAAAAAAAGTTTTTTGACAAAGTAGGGGTAAGTGGAAAAGAGTTTTTTTTATAATATGATTTATTTTTATTAAAATAAATTTAATAAATATAAAAACCTCATTCTTAATTAATACTTTATATATCATATAGCTATTTGTAAATTATATATTATCATTTTTATAAAAAAATATCTATAACAAAAAAAAAGATATATTTTTAATACAATATAAGATATTACTTATTTATATGTTTTTTTTAATTTTTGCCTTGTAAATTATCAAAAATTACCTAACAAAAAGAAAAAAAAAAGATCAATACAATTTTTATCAGAAATTTTTATCTATAATAAGATAATTCAAAACTTATTCTCCATTGTAAATAAAAGTGAATCAATAATATAATTTACCATAATATTACATAATTAGTATAGTTATAGAATTAATAAAGAAAAAATTTAAATATAAGAATTTTTAGAATAGCATAGAATAGATAATAACATATAAACAATAGGTGCATATATAATATATACAGTTTAGTTAAAAAACATATTAAATAATAAAAAATAATATAATATTTAAAAACAACTCTTATTTTGTATTTAGTATATCAAGAATATTTGTAACTTGGACTATACAGCTATAAAATTAAAGTTTGCTTAAGAAAATTAATATTAAATAAGTTTTAAGATAATTAATAGTTTGACAATTAATAAAATTAAATCTTATTTCATATTATTTTACAAAAAATAATGAAAATGTATTGGATTTAACTTACCATCTATAAAATTTAATAATTAATAAAATAAAATTTTATTTTATATTATTTTACCAAATCAAAAACACATCTTAAAAATTAAAGAAGAAACTTATCTTATTTTTTTGCTAATATTATGAATAGCAAAAGATATTATACTGTATAGTAGCAATTAACTCATTAAAAGATTTACAATATTTAATAATGAATTATGAAATTCAAATATTAATAAAATTAAAAATAATATTTATTTGCTCTCTAAATTAAAAAATAATAATCAATAATTAAATTTTAAATCATATACTTATCATTTTTGGATGAACTCATGCTAAACTTGTAATTAACTTAATTATCAAAAGATACCAATAATAAATTTTGAATTAAGAAACATTGACTTATTAATAGGATAATTTGTAAAAATTAATGAAATGTCTAATAAATAAAAAGGAAACTCATAATATTAGTATATTTAAATTTGAAAATAAAAAAGAAGAAGATTTGTATTTCTGACTAAATTATACAAAAAAGCTATAAGAACTAATGGTTAAACAAATAATTAAAAACTGAAATGGATATTTAATTACCTAAAAAAACATATAACAAACTGTTATAAAAGCTGCTAGAATTATTTTAGTTATTAGAACAATAGAAGTGACTGTAAGAGAAGCTTTATATCAGTTTTTCTCTAATATGTTGTAATGCTTAAGCAATAATAGCAATGACAATTGGATTCATAAATCTAAAACAAAGAAAAAAAGTAAAAGTTACAACTTATATATAACAGTTTTAGGATTTACTAAAAAAAATCAATCCTGATTATAGCCTACTTGAGAAGAACAGAATTAAAATATTTAAAAAAAGATTGAAAAAGAATATTGTAGTAATACTTACTATCAAGAATAACTCCATATTGAATATGATAATAGATAAAACAAGACAAATTAAGAAGTTCAATATATTAAATAAAAAAGAGGAACAAAGAAAAACAAAATATACACAGTGATAGTACTCCATAGATTATCAGGAGAAGGTCTAGGGTTCAAACTCACCTGGTTACAAAAATTTATCACCTTTATGATTGGTTGATCGGCTTCCAATTCATGTCATATCCAATCAGCTGAAAATCTACTTCCAAATTCAGTTAAATTGTATGAAGATGGGACCTCTGGTCTTCCTAATGATCACGGGCTGAAAACAGGTCGAAGCACAAAAGGTTGCATGAGGAAAGGCTTCTGGTTTAACTCCGGTAAAAGCCCACAAAACTCTAATCCAAACTGGCAATGGCAGACTCTGTCACACAAAACAAAAGAAGCTAACTCTAAGTATGATTTATTCCAATCTGGAGCTTTAAGATCTATTCTATAAGTGGTGTTTTCCTGAACTTAAATGGACTGAAAAGGCAAAGGTTATCTGCCACAGGAGGTGACAATCCAGGCAAAAATCGTTAAGACCAAGTGAGTCTGGTAAGGATCGACAAGATTAAATCAGAATTCAAGCAAGGACGCCAGTTCCACAGGTGGTAAAAACAGTAGTGCGACGCTATGCTAGTGGCACATCCTGAGAATTAGCAATAACAGTGACTGGAATACTGGAGTTTGTCTCTATAATAATATTCCATAAATAACTTGCTTTTTGCAATAATGAACCAGCAGATTGTAGATGGATTTAAACTAGTAATAGGATTTCCCCCTTTGCGAAAGTCCCACCTGATATGTAGACATATTCCTGAGGTGTTTAAAATGGACGCATAGTTAGGTAATAGTTGGCTTATGGGAAACTGGTACTACTGGAAATGGTAATCACTAGGTAGTATTAATTTACATTCTAGAATAGCAATAGTTTAGTCTGTAAAGATATTTGATGTAATGACAGTACTATTAATTAGTAAATAAAAGTCTTGCATCTAATGCCCTTGGCCAATTTAAAAAAAAAAAAAAAAAAAAAAGCAAAAGATACAAAAGATAAAATTTAAGAACTAGTATAACAAATTTTAGAGGTATATGTTTTTGTTAGAAATATTATAAATATATCAAAGATATCAATATTTATGAATATTATAAATATTGTAAAAAAAGACTATTATTCTAAATATTATTCAAAAAAAAAATTATTTAAAAAAGTTTAACAGATCAACAAAACTCAAACTAAAGACAGACCAAACTCAAAGTTTGCTAGCAAGAATAACAAATCAGGTATAATAAAAGAATTTGAATCTCAGATCTTAATAATAAATACTAATTAAACATATGGAGTCTTAATATATATTTATATCAAATAAAAAAATATTAACCTTAATTAATATAAAACAAGAGATGTTCAGAATAAGAATAGAAGAAAAGAAAGATTATATTACAGATAAGCTATTCACTGACTTATTATTACTGTTCAATTAATTACTCTGAATCTATTACAAATATATTATAACTGAAGAAATAATTATTTCCATCAAAAGTGAAAAAGGAAAAATGAATATCATCATATTGATAAAAATAAATTCTATTATATACTTATTCTAAAAAAAAAACTGTAAAAGCTATCTAATAAAAATCTAATAAAAATAAAAAAGAAAAAAAAACAAGAATTAAAGTTGGAATATTCTAACAATCTGATCAGAAGCTGGAATATATAAAGACAGCATGATATATTATTAACAATGTCAATAATAATACTTTAATCAAATAAAACAAGTATAAAGTAAAAATAAATCCCTAAACTGTTTAGTGTATAAAATTTTGCAAATTAATTATATCTCTTTTGAAAAGAACATAACTATTTATTTGTTATTTTAATAGGAACAAAACTTAAAAATACTTGAATTCAGTAACCTAAATTATAAAAAATATTTGTAGATAGTTCTTTTTATTATTATATTAAAAAAAAAGCTTTTTTAATAATAAAAGATATTTGAATTATGTTCTTGCTCTTAGTTTAAAAACTTACCTTTAATATAAGATTAACCAATATACAAAAAGTTAATGATACATATGATTATAAAAAAACATATATATGGGATAACAAAATAAATAAATTATATAACTTATCTATAATATATTAGTAATTTATTAATATACTTTGTTACAATCTTGTATTAAAACTTGATATTAATATATTATCTGAAAAGCTTCTTATATATTATATAACACCATTAATATCTTATTATTACTAAAAAAGATTTCTTTATCTAACATATTGTTACTAATAAATATTACTAGTAATTCAAATAAAGAGATTATTTTAATCTTATATATAGTACATATAAGATAGGCATAAAAAAATATTGTAAAATAAGATCTGTGGGTCCATAGTGTAGTGGTTAACACTCCACAGGTCAGATCACAAGATATTAGTTCAACTTCAGATGAAGGCAGTTGAACTGAATTAAGAATGGTATTTGGGGCCATAACCTGTTAAGCCCTATTTCCCATAGGAAGTCATTCGCACGCTGGTTCAGTGGGTTGTTGGGATTGTGATCTCCAAGAAAGGTGTGTGGTGAGATGATCATCCGGAAGTGGCATAATGACCATCCGACAGAAGTCAAGAACCAACCACACATTTGGATGCACAGACTGGGCTGTGCTCCATCTTAACTAACCCGAGTGAGAAATTCCACGCTGCTAACTTTTGAATAAGGCAACTTTGAAGAAGCACGCTGAACCGACACTAATGTCTTGTGAACATGATCCTCTGACAGCTTACCGTGTCTATAGGAGTTGCGCCCTGCTTGGCATTTGTACCCTTAGATTTGGCAGCTAATGCCAACCGGCCCCTCTGGATATGTCTACTAGGAGACAGGGACCCTGGGAGCAGGGTGGTTAATAGCCATCCGTCTGGCCTATATGGATCCCTGCGGAATCGCGCCCCAATTAGTCAAAAAGGATTCCTAGGTTTGGTAGCTAATAGCCAACTAGAGGAAATAAGACTTGGAGCATTCACTAGGGAGTGCAGACTCACGTGAAGTCCCTCTGTCACATTAGCTGTGTAAGTGAAAAGGTGTATAGTGATAAGTTACTTATAGAGGATAGTTAGTAGTACCCCATTGTTCCCACACAAAAATTGGACCAGTAGGTTAGGTGGTTTAAACTAGTGGTAGGAATTCCCCCCCTAGATAGGTCCCCTCTGAAGATGTAAAAAAATACTTTAAGAGTGTCAGATTAGCATTAACAGATAAAATAATTGATAGGCCAGCATTAAACTGTAGTGTAACAGTTACAGAAGATGTTTAATATATTGTATAGATATGTTTAGTATCAATAAAGACTTGCATCTAATGCTGTTCAACTTTAAAAAAAAAAAATTAATTTTAAATTAATTTTTTATTAAATTTATATTAGATATTGTTATATTCCTCAATAGTTAGTTGAAAATATAGTTTGTAAATGTAAAGTATATATTATTTGATGAACTTCTAAATAAATTTCACCAATACACCTTATTGTTTCTAAAGGTTTTTTAAATTATGTTCAAGTATATACATTAATTTTAATAAATAAATAAATAAATATATTAATTAATAATTTTATATTATAATAGATTGATACAATTAATATGACAACTATTCCTAATAAAGAATATAAATATATTTTTCATATTAGAAAGATTTTCTTATGCAGAACCAGTTTAATATAAATCAGCTCAAGAAGCTGCCTCAATATTTTTTAACTTTTGTTTTATATATGGTTCTTCTGCAATTCTTCATACTAATAATGGTAAAGAATTTATTGATAATACCTTTAAATAAATATTAAGTTTTTGGCCTATAATAAAAATAATTCATGTTTATTCTTGAAATCCATAATATCAAGGTCTTGTAAAAAAAGAAAATAATATTCTTTAAGTAAAACTTAATTTTTAAATAAAAGAAATGAATAAAAATAATTGAAATCTTGGTTTAAAATATATTATTTGTAAGTATTATTTATTTATTTATATTAATTTAATTTTTAAAATTTAAACAAATTATTTATAGAAGCAATGAATAATCAATACTGTTCTTTTCATAAAACAACACCTTATAATATAATATTTAGACAATTTCCTCATAATAAAACAAATATAAGTAATATTTTAACAACAGAAGATAATTGCAAAAATAAATTAGAAAGTTTTATTACAAAAGGAATTAAACCAAAAATTTTTAAATTAAATAATTTAAATATAAAAATACTAAATTAATTATTTTAAATTAAAAAATTTAGAAAATTCTAGATTAAATAGTTTAAATTAGAAGATTCCAAAATGAATGATTTTAAATCAGAAATTAAAATTTTAATGATTCTAAAAATAATTTTGAAATGACTATTATATCAGATTACAATAATGAAATTAATAAATTTGATAATATTAATATTCAATAAATTGAAGAAACAGTTGAAAGGTGATATAGTACTATTGAAAAGAAAAAATAGTGATCTACTTCTATTGAACTATTAGAAATAATGGAAATTGAAAATATAAAATTTCAAAATAAAACAAAAAACAAGGTATTTATTTATTTATTTATTTTTATTTATTTTTTTTTTATAAAATATTTATTTTTAGTCTGGAACACCATTAGATGATATTATAAATTCAACCTGACCTATATATCTAAAACATGAAATTATTTGTCATGCTGCTCAATTAAATATTAAAAGAAATCATGACTTTATTAAATTTAAAATGGAATCAAAATATAAAGCCAAACAAAGTCAAATTTACAAACCTGATGATTTAGTGAAAATCCAAATTCCTATTATCAAAAAATTAAAGATGGATTAAAGATCTCTATCATACAAAATTCTTCAAAAGAAATCAAATTATGATTCTTATCAAGTTGGTTACAAATTTGAAATTATTAATAATTAGTATTCAGCAAATAAGCTTAAACCATTAAATATTCTTGATTATCTGGATCTTAATATTGTACCACTCAATAATATACTTTCATTAAGAAAGGCAGATACTAGACAAAATCTTATACGTTCAACTTATAATATTCAAGAGAATGAATTAGTATATACAGAGTAAGTAATAAATATATATTTAAATTTTGATAATTAATTAACTATATAATTTTTAATAATTTTAGTATTGTAAATCATAATATTATTGGTTCAAGTCAAAATACTCATCATGATTCTTGCCATTGTAAAAAAACAAATTGCAGTACTAAGTCTTGTTCTTGTAAAAAAAATAATTTATTGTGTTCAAGAAGATGTAAACATGTTTTACGTGGTGAATGTAAAAATTCTTAGTTATATTCATATAAATTGAACTTATTTTTTTTTGCTTTTCTTTTTTTAATCTAAATTTTATTATTAATCTGTGAATATTGTTGGCGGGGAAATAGTATGAGGCATGGTCGCGTAACGCGATCTGGGGCATCGCGTGCCCCGATTATTGATAATCAAAGACCGATAGTCTATAGTAGCACGTAAAATTATGATGTA